>JAKUCM010002692.1:0-20630 GCA_023374145.1 Lepidium sativum | reverse complement strand
GAGAGAGAGAGTCTCTCTCAACAACAACAACGGAGGAGGAGGAAAAGAGAGAGAGGGACAAACTACAATACATGGAATCTGGCTATGACGATATCCCTAGATGCGAAAAATAAGTTGTGTTTCGTCGATGGCTCTCTTCCAATACCAGAAGCAAATCACCCTCACTTTCGCATATGGTCTAGATGCAACAGCATGGTGAAGGCATGGGTTTTAAATTCAGTAAATAAGCAGATATATGGAAGTATCTTGTGCTTCCAGGATGCTTCAGAAATCTGGAAAGATTTGATGGGGCGATTTCAAGTTACAAATCTTCCACGAACCTTTCAGTTATCTCAGCAGATTTGGTCCTTTCAACAAGGGTCCATGGATTTAGCTTCATACTATACACGCTTCAAGACTTTATGGGATGATCTTGAGTGCACAAAGTGCATCAAAATTTGCAAAAATTGTCCATGTTGCCGAGCCATTGCAGAGGAAAATGAGAATGCAAGAGTGGTAAAATTTCTCTCGGGACTCAATGAATCATACAACGCTGCAAGGAGTCAAATTATTATGAAGAAGAGACTCCCTGACATGTCTGGTGTGTATAATTTGATCGATCAAGATCATAATCAAAGAAGCATCCAATCAGTGTCTCAATCCTCAGTTTTCCAAGTCTTGAGTAATCAGACTGTTCAGCCTTCAACAAATGTGAACATCAAACCTCAAAGACCAACTTGCACCCATTGTGGCTATATTGGACACTCCATCGACAAGTGCTACAAGATTCACGGATATCCCCCAAACTTCAAGCACAAGTCAAAATCAACAAACGCAAAGGGTTCTGTCTCTCAGTTTGGATTAGCAGAGCCGAACACTGCTTCTGTGGATATCATAAGTCAGCTAAAGACTCTACCTAAAGACCAAATTGAAGGAGTTGTAGCATTCTTCAAGTCACAAATGAACATTGAAGATAAGACTCACACCCCTGCAGCTAAGATTCAGGAGGAAACATCACTGCACTCCCCCTTGTATGGCCCTTCTCTTCTTCTACAATTTTTTTGTAGGATCATTAAAGGCCACATGTAGTGTTTTAACCTCTTCTTCCTGGATTGTTGATAGTGGTGCTACACACCATGTTTCTCATGAAAAGAATTGCTTTGATAAATTGTCTTTGTTGTCCAATAGTTCAGTCACTCTTCCACTGGAATGTCTGTCACAATTGCAGGAGTTGGTCGTATCAAACTCAATGAACATTTGTTTCTCAACAATGTTCTTTACATCCCTGATTTCAGATTGAACCTAATAGCTGTTAGCCAACTCACTAAAGATCTCAAATGTAGATTAATTTTTGATGAATTAACTTGCATTATACAGGATCCTAATCAGGGAAGTGATGATTGGACAAGCTGAACAGATAGGAAATTTATATCTGCTGGACAAGTCTTTTGTCTCACCTTGCCTACGACCTGGTTCCTTTTCTGTCAACTCTGTAGCTAATACTAGTCTTTGGCATAGTCGGTTAGGCCATCCTTCTATTACTAAAACAAAATGTATAACTGATATATGTCCTCTTGCCAAACAGAAACACTTACCCTTTAACTCACAGAATAATATGACTAAGAATGTTTTTGATCTGATTCACATGGACGTTTGGGGGCCCTTTTCTGTGGAAACTATTTATGGGTTTAGATATTTTCTAACTCTTGTTGATGATCATAGTAGAATTACTTGGGTATATCTAATGAGAACTAAGAATGAGGTTTTAAAGATTGTTCCAAGCTTTCTGTCAATGATCAAAACACAGTATGGTGTGCAGGTTAAGGGAATTCGTTCAGACAATGCTCCAGAGCTGCGTTTTGATATGTTGTTTCGTTCCCTGGGCATTAGAGCTTATCACTCTTGCCCTGAAACACCTGAGCAGAACTCAGTTGTGGAACGAAAACATCAGCATATATTAAACGTAGCTCGATCACTTCTTTTCCAGAGCAATGTCCCTCTTGAATATTGGGGAGATTGTGTCTTAACCTCTGTCTTTCTTATCAACAGGCTTCCAACCGCCCTCCTCAAGAATAAGTCTCCCTTTGAAGTCCTGAACAAGAAAGCACCAGAATATAAAGACTTGAAAGTCTTTGGAAGTCTCTGTTACAGATCCACTTCCTCCAAAAACCGACACAAATTTCAACCAAGAGCAAAAGCATGTGTCTTCCTTGGATATCCATCGGGATTCAAGGGATATAAGCTGCTCGATTTAGATACTAATATCATACATATCACCCGGAATGTGGTGTTCTATGAAGATATTTTCCCATACAAAGATTGATCAAATTTGAATAATGATCCATCTACTTTCTTTGATATAGGTCACATGACAGATACTTCAACTGTGGAACTCTCACATTCAGCCCCTGAACGTGGAGTTGCAGCATCAAATGAAGATACACCTGACTGTGAGAATGGTCACAACAGCATAAGAACGGAAACAACAAATCAAGTTGTTGATGTCCCTCTATTCTCAGAGGATCAGCCAGTCACTGTTCCTCCTGCTTCTCTCTCAAAACGAGTTTCAAAACTCCCACCACATTTGACTGACTACTATGTGAATGTCACAAACACTAAAGTTCTTTATCCTCTTGCAGATTTCTTAACACATGACAACTTATCTGAAGAGTACAGCAAGTATGTGTGTGCAGTCATGAATTTTGGAGAACCCACAACCTTCAATCAAGCTAAGAAATATGACGAGTGGCTGACAGCAATGAATGAAGAGTTGAGAGCAGTGGAAGAATCAGACACATGGAGCATTTGTTCCCTGCCTTCAAACAAAAAGGCTGTCGGATGCAAATGGGTCTACAAGACAAAATTGAATGCAGATGGAACATTGGAGAGACACAAAGCGCGGTTGGTAGCAAAGGGGTATACACAGCAAGAGGGGGTGGATTTCACGGACACTTTTTCACCTGTGGCCAAGATGACAACAGTCAAGACACTTCTTGCTGTAGCTGCTGCAAAACAATGGAGTCTCACTCAGCTGGATGTATCTAATGCCTTCCTAAATGGGGAATTAGATGAAGAAATTTACATGAAGTTGCCGCCTGGTTACACTCTCAAGAATGGAACAGCACCTCAGAATAATACAGTCTGTAAACTCAAAAGATCTATATACGGCCTAAAGCAAGCGTCTCACCAATGGTTCTTAAAGTTCAGTGCATCTCTTCTCAGCCTTGGCTTCACCAAGTCTCACACTGACCACACGCTTTTCATACGAAATGAAGCAGGAAAATACGTAGCTGTGCTTGTTTACGTAGACGACATTATTATCACAGCCAATGAAGATTCTCTGGTCAATGATTTGAAGACAGCACTCAACAAGTGTTTCAAAATCAGAGACCTTGGCCCTCTCAGGTACTTTCTTGGCCTAGAAATCGCCAGATCTTCTGCTGGAATATTTGTTTGTCAGAGAAAATATGTATTGGAGCTGTTAGAAGAAACAGGTCTATTAGCTTGTAAGCCATCAAGCATCCCTATGGAACCAGGTATATCTCTGGTTAGTGACAGTGATGAGCCACCTTTATCTAATGGTTCAGTTTACAGGAGGCTAGTTGGTCGGATGATGTATCTCACAATCACAAGACCCGATATCACCTTTGCAGTTCATCGTCTATGCCAATTTGCATCTAACCCAAAACAGACACACTTACAAGCAGCATATAAAGTCCTACACTATCTAAAAGATTCTATAGGCGTTGGACTCTTCTTCTCTGCTCAGTCAGACCTCGCTCTTAAAGCCTTCTCAGATGCAGACTGGGGATCGTGTAAAGACACCAGACGCTCCACTTCAGGTTATTGCATGTTCTTAGGAGACTCACTCATCTCCTGAAAATCCAAGACGCAACATACATTGTCTCTTTCATCAGCTGAATCTGAGTACAGAGCCATGGCACTAGCGGTCAAAGAAGTGCAATGGTTAGTGAACCTCCTCACAGAGCTGCAGGTACCTCAATCCAAAGCTGTTGCCTTTTTTTGTGATTCTACAGCAGCAATGCACATTGCCAATAACCCGGTTTTTCACGAAAGAACAAAACACTTAGATCTTGATTGCCATATTGTAAGAGAGAAAGTTGCAAATGGCCTTATCAAGACTCTTTATGTTCAATCTGAGCACCAGCTTGCAGATGTGTTCACTAAAGCCTTAGGACCGGGAAAATTTCGCCAATTAATTGACAAGATGGCTCTCAAGTCTTTGTAATGCCATCTTGAGAGGGGGTATTTAAACATTGGTTAAATGTATTCTTGGTTCAATGTTTTGGTATAACCACTGTCGGTTATTTCTGGTTTCTTATATCGGTTATGATTGGTTCAATGTATAAATAGAACCAATTGTGTATTACGAGTCAATTAACAGAATAAGAGTTTTTGGTTAATCAAGTTTTCTTCTTCTTGTTCTTCTTCCTCCTTAATCAAACTCTGTTCTACCATGGAGGATTTCTCTTCTTGACAATCTTATGTTCAACTTCAATAATTACTACATTGGGAGGCATACCCATGTAAGAGTTTTCGTGCTTTTAATCCAGAATATCTTGTTGAACTCTATATGACAGAGAGCCATCTCGAGAAGCTATGGGAAGGAACAAGGTTAGTCTTCTACTTATACTATAAATATATAAATGTATGTACTTTCTCTTCATTCATGTTGTATGATGCTTCTTTCTTTCTCTGTTGTTGTATGGTTTTCATACAAATTCAGGCCATTACAAATCTCAAGCGAATAACTTTGTCAGTGTCCAAGAATTTGAAGGAATTTCCAGGTCTTTCAAATGCTACAAATTTGGAGTTTTTGCGTCTGAATTATTGTGAGAGTTTGGTAGAGATTCCATCCTCTTTTTCACATCTTCATAAACTATAGACATTGTGGTTGAGTGGATGCATAAACCTACAAGTCATTATAAGTGACATAAACTTAGCATCTCTCTGGTGGGGGTCACTATGGATGGATGCTCAAGATTGAGAACTATACCAGTTATGTCAACAGACATAAGATTCTTCTTTGCTAAGCCTTTGCTTTCGTCTTGACTTTCTTGATGTAAATGAAACCAAACAGCTTAAGGGATTAATACATCTCCCCAGAAGTGTTAGATTTCTAGTTCTACAAGGGAATGTTATCGAAAGATTCCAGATTGCATCAAAGATATTCATCATTTATCTACACTTGAACTAATTGGTTGAAAACGACTCGCATCATTGCCAGAGCTCTCTCGTTCGCTCATTTCCTTAAGAGCAAGTGATTGTAAATCAATAGAGACGGTCTTTTGTTCTTTGAACTCTCCAAAAGCGTACTTCAATTATACCAACTGCTTCAAATTGACTGAACAAACACAAAGAGAATTATCAAAAATTCGTCTCTTTACCGTTCAGTTATGTTACTAGGAAGAATAATGCATGTAGAGTTCGATCAACGAGCCAAAGGAAACTCATTTACCATTGTTCCCGATGTTAACAAGTCTTATAGTGGTTTAGTATTTTGTCGTTCGATATCCCATACTATTTTGTCGTTCAATGGGTCAAAATGTCATACACCCCACACAAATATTTCAATGACGGGGCTGGATATAACAACGAGGGATCACCATAGAAAGTACTCTGCTACATAAAAAGAAAGGACATGTGATAACATGATTTTACTATAGTTTTCAAATCCTATTACACTAAGATATCAATGTAGTATAATAGGTGTAAATTCAAGTGGGAGGGTAACTAGCAATTAAAATATGATAGACTACTCTAACTCAAGCCAAATTGAGTCGATAGTTTGTTATCAATCAACATAAATGAGCAATTTAAGCAACAGGAAACGGAAATAAAAATCAAAGTAAATCAATGGAACAAAGTGAAGTGAAGAGTAAACAATGGAACAAAGTGCAGTGAAAGAAAATCAACGGAAAAGAGTGAAATTAAGGTAAAAAAATCAACAGTAGTGAAAATAACTAAGCAATGAATGAGAAAAAAGGTTTTTAAGGGGCGAAGATCATGAACCATCGTCACACTTAATGCCACTAAATCGCTTAACAAACTCAAACAAAGCGGATCTCCAGGAATAAATTTATAACTATTGAGTCCACTCTTGTGGCAAACAATCTTAGTAAAGCTATCAACCGACCTTATCATCATAAACGTTTAACAACCCAACTAGCGTGAAACAACAATTTAAAATAGCATGATAAACACCTTAGACAATTAATTTCTTAAACTAAGGATGTTATTTCTCAGATGGTTGAATCATACAGTTCAACACACCTATCAGGAGCTAAATGTCTAAGATCATGTTTCAATTTATCAGAAAGGAACATGCATTAACAAAAGCGAAACAAAAGAGATCAATAATATTATACTCTTAAGCAATTTAAAAAATTTAAGATCCACGATGGTCTAATCCGTTCCCTTAGGAACCCCAAGTTAACTACTCATGACCCATGGGTAAACAATCAAATAATAATCAAAGTCGATGACATGATTTGGCCGTCACATGTGCAGTTGAATCGACCTATCGGGTATAGTGACATGTTATGGTCCAATCCATTATGCCGTTGGGTTCCAATGCGAGTTACCATTAGTTTCAAACTCGAGTCGTCATTTCTGTGGCTTCATGATCCAAGTCGTATTGCCGTGGTGACATGATCCGAGTTGCGTTGCCGTGGTGACATGATCCGAGTGGCATTGTCGTGGCTTCATCTCTAATCCAAACTTCATGGAAATAACTCCAAATGTAATGTGTATGCGATGCAAATGTAACATACGCAAACAAACTACAAATGACTCAAATGTGATGTAAATGCAACAAAGACTCCTAAAACATGTTAAAATGAGTATATATCAAGTCCCCCAAACTTAGACTTTGCTTGCCCTCAAGCAAATGTAAAGAACTAAGCTGGAGAAGTTGGTGCAAAGTGAGAATTCAGAACCGAAACAAGTTGACTCAAATGTAAACTCAATGTCCTAGATGAAAATTTTGAGATGTAAATCAAGTGAACCATACTTAAAATCTTTAGTCATGTCAATCACAATTCAATTCGAGTCACACCTTAACCTATGCATTCATTCACTTCAACCATTCTTTTTAACATTTATTAGCACAAAACTATGGGTCGAGCTATTCATCTCATATTAACTTGTTTGGTAAAGGATAAGACTTAAAAGATTAAAATGATCTCTTCAGAGTAACTGGTCAATCAATTAAGCATGGGGATCACTCGATTAAAGGAATAAACTTCAACATAATGATAAAGCTGAGAACCAATGGATGCATACAAAACCAAGACTTAATTCACCCTTTCACCCTTGAACTAAACTCGAGTCCATTCATCTAATCCCAAAAAAAAATCCTAAATCTACCCTTTTGACTTAAGACGTCTTCACTTTCAGCCATTGCACTTTAAGATTGTCTTCATAAACCTTTCCCAATACAAATATAAGGAGGAGAATTCTCAATCTCTAGTGGTATGTGACTTATACAATTACGGCTCCGGTTCTTCTCTATTTATATCACAAGACTTATTAAACATTTGCCCATTTCACTTACCATTGCTTAGAACCATTTTATTCCCAGAAACTCATTCTAGATCACATATGACTTTCAAAGCGTTCTCCCCTTAGACTCTCGTTCATTTTTTTCTACTCGACATGTATAACAAGGTCGAGTCAAACCTTCATTTTTTCTATTCTCATTCTTTTTCCATCTACACACTCTGAATTTCAAAACATCCTAGTCCTACCTGATTCAAAAATCGTGAAGCAAATTCTACGTGAAGTCATACTCTTGTTGGCTCTCAACTAAAATTTTATGCTAAGTTTAATCCAAAAAACATGCCTCACATATCACTTACACACAATGAAGGTTCAAAAAGAGGTAAGTTCATGAGGGGAATCTACTTGGATCAACAAGATAGATGCAAAAGGTAAAGAAAATCCAAGTATTTTGTGTAATCCACATGTTTCAATTCGATGCATATACCTAATAATTACTAGTCAAATTAAGGTTATCACTTACCAAGGAATAGGGTTATATCAAAGCATTTGTCAATCAAGGCGCAAAATACGATATAAACATTCCTAGTATGGTGTGGTCTTAACTTTCAGAGTAAACTTAGTGCACAACCAAAAACTAACATCTAGGGCATTGAATCTAGCAAATAAAACAGCGAGTATACACGTTTAAATCATCTTAATTCCCAAAACAGACTCGATCTTACATGAATGCAACTATATATATGTATATGTTATATATATATATATATATATGCCTTAGGTGCAAGGCATGAACTAAATGAGAATGCATGAGCCTAATGGAAAAAACTAAGAAACACATAAAATATGTTAATAATGAAAGAGGAGCTGGAAACATAATTCTAGATAAACCAATACAAATGTATATACAATGAAAGAAGAGTTGGAGTTCGTTACCTTACCAGGAGAGAGACCATCCTGGCGTTGTGACCCGATGTACATATCATGTACCGAGCACGTGCATTTTCCGGAAACCGTTGTTGCATCCTTATATATGACTTTTTGTGGTTCTCCTTCGTAGTCAAAGCCGTATCCACCGTCATCTCCCTCAGCCAAACTTTCATCTCTATCTTGGTTGTCATCGCTGTCTGGCTTGTCACAAACGGCTTTGCCATTTTGGATCTTTTATCGACTCTGCATAAGGTCTGAGGCCGAGTCATCGTCTTCAATATGTACTGGGGATTCTTCTGCCATCGAACATGTCACTCTTCTCTTCGACGAAGAACCAATCCACCTTATAATCGCTGGCTTTTTACGGTGGTGGACTCGAGAGACGGAAGTGAGTCGACTGTGGTGAAGGCAGAGACGGTGACACGACTATGGTGAAGGCTAGAGTGCTTATTGACCTAACTTGAGTGTTGCTGCTACTTGCTGACTTGACTCAACCAGGGTGAAGGCGGTGACTGCAAGTTAGGAGGCGGTTGACTCGAGCTAGGAGGCGTCTGTTGCGGCTGACTTAGTTGTGAAGAGGCGGCTGCGATGACGGTGACTCGAGCTACGAGGCGGCTGACTTGACTACAAAGAGGCGGCTGCACGACTCGACTGCGAAGATGCGGTTGACTCGGTAGGTAACTTGTGAAGAGGAGCTCGAGTGCTTTCTTCTCTTTAATAGAACCTGTAAAAAGATGAATGAGGTAATGTTTGTTTCTTATCCTCGTCGTTTTTTTTTTTCGATCACGATCAAGGCTAAAGTCCACTTTGAAATTCAAAAGTAAAACCATAAAATCAAAACAATGATTGTAAAAAATTAATTGAAATATTTACAAAGGATATCATGGGATTTCCTCCCAATGTGCTTGTTTAAAGTCCTTACCTTGACTTCTCACACCCATCTGAGATGACGTGGCTCGTCGAGAAAAATCGAAGTTCCCTCAGAGTTGGTGTCGTCAGCCAAGTAGGGCTTGACTCTCTGACCATTCACAGTGAAACTTTCACTATCCTTGTCTATCATAGTTACAACTCCATATGGCAAAATGTCCCTGACTTGGAATTGACCAGACAATCTCGACTTTAGCTTTCCAGGGAATAACTGCAGTCTCGAGTTAATAGTAGTACTTGATCACCAATTGTGGTCCTCTTTGGTACAATACTCTTATCATGAAAGGTTTTAGTCCTCTCATTGAAAACTTTTTAACTTTCATAGGCTTCAAGTCTAATTTATTCCAACTCATGTAGACTTATAAGCTTTTTCTCGTGAGTAGTCTTAAGATCAAAATTCAAAAATTTGGTCGGCCAAAGTGTTTTATACTCTATCTCAACCGACAAATGACATGATTTCCCGTATAACAAATTAAAACGGAGTCCTTCCAATATGAGTTTTGAAAGTTGTTCTGTAAGCCCACAATTTATCATCTAACTTGACTGCTCAGTCTCTCTTTGAGACTCCCACAACTCTAGACATAATGGCCTTGATATGTTTGTTTGAAACTTCCACTTATGATTTGGTTTGAGAGTGATATGGAGTTGCTACCTTGTGTTTCACTCCATGCTTCTTCAATAATCCTTCAAATAGTTTATTGGTAAAGTGAGTACCACCATCACTTATCACAACTCTTGGAACACGAAACCTTGGAAAAATGACACTCTTGAAAAGTTTAAGCACTACTTTGGTGTCATTTATTGGGCATGCAATTGCCTCAACCCACTTGGAAACATAGTCATTTGCTACCAAAATATAACTGTTTCCATGTGACGGCGGGTTAAACACCCTCATAAAATCAATGCTCCAGCAATCAAAACACCTCAATCGCCAATAACGCATTATGTGGCATCTCGTTTCTTTTCTTGATGTTACTCATCCTTTGACAAGGATCGCACTTAGAGATAAATGGTTGAGCGTTTCTGAACATAGTCGGCCACCATAAACCGGATTGTAGAACTTTCTGAATTGTCTTGAATGTGGTGAAATGACCAGCATACGTTGAACCATGACAATCCTCTAAGACTCCATGAACTTCACCCTCTGCAATACACCTCCTCAATAATTCATTAGACATTTTTTGCATAGATAGGGCTCGTCCTAGAAGTAATGATTTACATCCTTGAAAAATTTATTCCTCTTATAGGAATCCAGTCTCTTGGGTACTTAACCAATAACAAGGTAATTGACCATGTCTGCATACCAAGGTAGAGTTGTTTCAATGAGCTTACCGTTGATCTGGTGACAATTTTCCAACGCTTTCACGCTGTAGTCGCTTACCTTTGACTCGAGTTTGGAGTCCGAGTGGATTCCATGGACTCAAGTTGTTACTCCTTTGAGCGGTATTAGCTGCTCTTCTGGCACGGAGTCATCTATCGGGATCGAGTCTTATATCATTGTTTGTGATAGGTGATCGGCTACTTCGTTCTCCACTCCAGGTTTGTCCATTACTTCCTTGTAAAATTCTTGTAGTAGCAGTATTCAACTTAGTAATCTAGGCTTAGCATCCTTTTTCATCAGGTATTTCAAGGCTGCGTGATCTATATGCACAATCACTTTGGAACCAATGAGGTAAGATCTGAACTTCTCAAAAGCTAAGACCACAACAAAGAGCTCTTTTCAGTAGTTGCATACTTGACCTGAGCGTCGTCAAGTGTCTTGCTGGCATAATAAATTACATTCAACTTCTTGCATTTCCTTTGACCCAAAACTGCTCCCACCACATAATCACTTGCGTCGCACATAATCTTGAACGGTAGGGTCCACTCTGGAGCTTGGACTATTATAGCAGAAATCAAAGCTTCTTTGATCTTCAGAAATGCCTCAAGACACTTAGAGTCAAAGCTAAAGTCGACTTCTTTGCATAACAAGCGAGTCAACGGCCTTGCAATTTTTAAGAAATCTTTGATGAATCTCCTGTAAAACCCAGCATGACCCAAAAAACTCCTGACGTCCTTAACCGTCTTAGGAGGTTGCAGCTGAACCATGACTCTGATCTTGGATTTATTTTTTATCCCCTCGTCCGATATCTTGTGTCCCAAAACAATACCTCCAGTGACCATGAAATGACACTTTTCCCATTTCAGCACCAGATTACTCTCCACACACCTCCTAAGTACCATGCACAAATTTGACAAACAAGAGGAGAAAGAAGAGCCATGGACAGAGAAGTCGTCCATGACAACTTCCACCATCTCTCGATCAGATTTGAAAAATATAAGTCATGCAGCGTTGAAAAGTAGCACGTGCATTGCACAAACCAAATGGCATTCTTCTATATGCAAATGTTCCATAGGGACAAGTGAAAGTAGTTTTTCCTTCGTCATCAGGGTGTATAGGGATTTGAAAGAATCCACTATATCCATCCAAAAAGTAGTAGTATTTACGATTAGCTAACCATTCTACCATTTGATCAATAAAAGGAAGTGGGAAATTATCTTTCCTAGATGACGAATTCAACTTTCTATAATCAATACATATTCTATGGCTTGTGATAGTTCGAGTGGGGATCAAATCGTTTTTTCTCATTATTAAGAAAAGTGATTCCTCCCTTTTAGGGATGCAATGAACGGATGAAACCCACTCGCTATCAGAAACTGGATAAATAAAATCAGCATCTAGCAACTTAAGAATATTTTTTTTCACCGTTTCCTTCAGATGCTTAAATATGATTCGTTTTCAAGATGAATCCTATGAATGCAAAGACTAGGTGATATGCCTTTAATGTCAGGTAGAGAATAACCTATGGCTCTTCTAAACCTTTCCAGTTCATTTAACAGCATGTTCAACTCATAATCAGTTAAAGCATCATTCACAATGACATGATAAGTGCAGTTAGGGCCCAAGAAAGTGTACCTTATCCCTGCAAGAAGTAGTTTAAATTCCACTTTAGGAGCTTTAAGCCCAGACCAGTTAATTCCACGGTCAACAAAGGCTTCTCCGTGATAGCATCTAACACAACAAAATCTACAAAATATTGATTCATTTTCACTAAGTTGTGATATCTAGTTACAAAAGAGATCTGAATAAATCTCTTGACATACTAAGGTCTGCAAATTCCACATAATAAAGGCATTATCATGACATACACTCTTGTGTCAATGCAAGACAATTAATTAAGAAGAAAAAGCACATACAGTCTCGATGTTCTCTATTATGTGAGTAAAGTGATGGATTTAGGTTTTACTCACAACTCTCACTTGACAGTAGAAGCTATATGATGATAATTAGACAAAACAATCAAACTATGTTTGTAATATTGAAAACAGTTGTTTTCTACAAATTTATTGTACGATTATAATTTCAAAACTAAGGATCAAGCACTTGAAGAAAGGAAGCATAAAAAAGGAAAGAAGGCTCCAGGAAGTAATCTTGAGCCCCAACTCATGATTTTGGGTCGAGAAATTGGACCAAAAGAGTTTGAGATGAAATCTTGACCCCATCTCATGAAATTGGGCCGAGAAAATTACACAGAAGCAAAATTTTGACGCTCGAGAATTCCTTCATGGAGGCTTTTCTACTCTCTTTTATGCTTCCTTACGTCGAGAGTTTTGTCCTTAGCTTCCACATCTTCCACATCTCCAAAGGTTTGCTCCAATCCACCTGAAAAAGACTCAAAATAAGCAAATATGCCATTCGATATATCTAAAACTCTAAAATGCTATAATAAAGAAAAATTATACTAAAACTCTAAAATGCTACAATAAAGGAAAATTATACTAAATTGAACGAATGTGACTTCTAAGCGATGAAAAACTATCAAAAACTGGCATGGAAGTCTATGTCAATATGATGCATATCAGTAATGGAAGATAGAAAGATGCAAGGAAAATCGTTGATTCTAAGAATACTCGAAAAAACCAAGCCTTCTTGGTTCACTTAGATCTATTAAGATCTAGCCGAAAACAAGGATCATGATTTCTCTTCTCAGTGATTATAGAAAGTTTTTAATTAAAATATCAATTACAATAACTGAATGAAATCCTAAACATAAAAGTATTTATAAAAAACCTAAAAACTTTGAAAAACCTAATTCTAGTTAATTATAAATTGTTGAAATATTAAAAAAAAATTATTATCTCAAATCTACACTCCATCATAGTGCCACAAGAGTGAATTGATCTAATTATGTGTTTCATGTCCTAGGGTGAGTTTAATGGTTCCATATGCATCATTAGTTAGTTATTTCCCTCTTTGATCAATTGCCTCGCATAAAATATATCGCTTTTTTAAAAAATTTCTTTGCTTCTTAATTGTTCAATTTTGCTTAAGTCATTTACTAGTTTGAATATGTTTAGTTCTTGTTTTTTCCTTGATCTTTGATTTACTTTGGTTCTTGCTCTAGTTATTTTAATTAGTATTAGTTTAAATTCCCAAATTTGACTAGCTTTAGCTGATGTTTGAGTCTGGCGGTTCTATTTCCTTAGTTCTAGGTTTAATGTGGATTTGAATCTGAATATTTCAATGATAATTATTAGAGTAATAGAATTAAAATTGGTCTGGTTTTCTTATGTAACCGGTTTAATCCTTTATATGATTAAACCGAGCTCCATCTTCTACATATATATACACTTTGTTATAGTCTCTTTTTCAATACGATGAAATACAGATATACAAGTTATTTCTTTCTTTCTTCTTCAATTTCTCTTCAATCTCAATATGTTACTTTGATATGGTATCAGAATGGAGACGATCCGACTTTTTCTGTTAAAGACGAAGCTCAATTTCATCGTTTTAAGTCCAATTTCTTCTTCCTTTTTTTGGCAATTAATCTGGTTGTTCTGTCAAAAAGACCGAAGCATGGTGGTTGTTTGTAGAGGAGCTAAAAGACCAGTGACGTCAAGAAAATTGACAATTTCAACTCGTACAACAAGATCGCAAAACTCGGATCAAATCAATGAAGAAAATCAAACATCGATGGTCTCGAATAATCTTTTTCAAAGGTATTCAGTTTTCACCCTATTATCTGAGTAGTGGAGATAATCCTGAAGTCGCAATTATATCGGAAGTTCTTGATTGAACAAACTATACTACTTGGAGTATAGCAATGAACATAGCACTAGCTGCGAAGAATAAGATAGCCTTTGTTGATGGTAGCCTTCCTATGCCGTATCCTACTCACCCTCATTACAAGATTTGGTAGAGGTGCAACTCGATGGTTAAGTCATGGATTCTTAATTCTTTCAATAAGCAGATTTACGGTAGTATTTTTCGACTTGAGAATGCCACAAAAGATTTGGAAAGACTTGCTGGTTAGGTTCCACATTACCAGTTTGCCTAGATCCTATCAACTGACATACCAATTATGGACTCGTCAACAAGGGACAATGGATTTGTCAACCTATTACAGCAAGCTGAAGACTCTGTGGGATGACCTTGAAGGAGCTGAGTGTGTTAACACCTGCAAAGTCTGCCAATGTTGCAAGTTGATGTCATTAAAGACAGAGTGTATAAAGGTGATCAAGTTTTTTGCAGGTTTAAATGAGTCATATTTGAATGCAAGAAGCCAAATCATTATGCATAAAGAGATTATTTGGCAGAAGTGTACAATATGTTGGATCAAGATCATAGTCAAAGGAGTATCACAACAGTTCCACGCACGACTACTTATCACTTTGCAGAAAAGAACACAACAGAAGCTTCAGTCAATGCAGCTGTGTCAACCCAAAAGAATCAGCGTGCTGTTTGTAGTCGCTGTGGTTATACAAGTCATATTGTAGATAAATACTTCAAGATTCACGGTTATCCACCTGGATTCAAACACAAACAAAGACAGAGTCAGAATAAACCAACAATTGCTCAGATTGCTCTCTCAAATAGTAAAGAAGATCAAGCAGGAACTGCATGCATCCTAAAAGGCTTGTCTAAAGATTAAATTGAAGGAGTAGTCGCCTACTTCAACTCTCAGTTAGCCTTACCATCGAGTAAAGAGTTACAGACATCAAGTACCAAAGGAAACATTACTGCATTACCAGGTATGACTTTCTCAAAGTCCACACTTCACTTTGTAGGAATAATGAGAACCATAGGGGTAAATCTTTCTAATCAATCTTGGATCATTGATAGTGGAAAAACTCACCATGTTAGTCATGATAGGAATTTGTTCATTCACTTAATTTCTCTAAAGAATAAGACTGTCACTTTACCGAATGGTTTAAATATTCACATCAAGGGAATTGGTGAAGTTAAGATTAATGACAATTTGGTATTGAAGGGTTTTCTGTATATTCCAGATTTTAAACTAAGCTTGCTTAGTGTTAGTCAATTTTGACTAATGATTTAAATTGTCGTGTTATATTTGATCCTGTTACTTGTGTGATTCAGAAGCCTATCAAGAGGTTGATGATTGGTCAAGCTAAGCAGATATCAAATCTCTACATCCTTGACAAAATTTTCTTTGAAAATAAATTTGTTCAAAACCTTTCGTTTTCAGTCAATGTTGATTTTAGTAATTCTCTTTGGCAAAATAGATTAGGACATCCTACTGTGGCTAAAGTAGATTTTGTGATGAAGTTGTCTGGTATTAATAAAAGGAATAAAGACAGATTTCATTGTGAAATATGTTCCTTAGCAAAGCAGAGGCGTTTACCTTTTGTTTCATTAAATAACATGTGCAGTATTCCTTTTGACTTGCTTCATATTGATGTCTGGGGACCCTTCTCTGTTTCCACTTTAGAGGGATATCGTTATTTCTTAACTATAGTTGATGATTACTCACGAGTTACTTGGATTTATCTAATGTGTTTGAAAAGTGATTTCTTACAACTCTTTTTCCAGATTTTCTAACAAAGATAGAGACCCAATATCAAGCTGTTGTAAAAGGTGTAAGATCGGATAATGCACTAGAGTTAAAGTTTGAAACGTTGTTTAGATCCAAGGGTATTGAGTCTTATCACAGTTGCCCTGAAACACTGGAGCAAAACTCTGTAGTAGAGAGGAAGCACTAGCACATCTTGAATGTATCACGATCGTTGATGTTTCAAAGCAACATGCCCCTATAGTACTGGGGAGATTGTGTCCTCATCGTAGTCTTCTTCATTAATATAAGTTTGATCGAGCCAAACCTCATGTGTTCCTGGGGTATCATGCATGTTACAAGGGGTACAAATTGCTGGATTTAGAGACAAATATAGTACACGTCTCTCGTAATATGGTATTTCATGACGACATATTCCCTTTTCAAGACAAAGAACAAAGTAAAATAGATGTCTTGTTTCCAACTGAAACATACAGCATATAAATTGTGGATGTTTCTAATTGTGATCCTTCAATGCCTTCACATTCTAAGGAAACAAGAACAACAAATGAGGTTCAGAATTCTCCTATAATCTCAGAAGATCAAATCAATAAAGATGAAGCTAGAGTGAGCCTTCCTGACAGATTCAATAAAAGGAAAACAAAAGCTCCAAATGATCTTCATGATTACTATTGTGGTTTTACAGAGACATGCTTACCTTTTCCATTGGCAAACTACATGTCATATACTTATCTGTCATAATCCTACAAGACATACATCTGGGCTGTGAGTCTTTTCTCTGAACCCACTTCTTTTTCTCAAGCTAAGAAATTTGAGGAATGGATCTATGGCATGAATGAGGAACTGATAGCATTAGAGAACTCTGGAACTTGGACTATTTGCTCTTTACCTGAAGGAAAACGAGCAATAGAATGTAGGTGGGTTTATAAAACTAAGTTGAATGCTGATGGAACTATAGAAAAGTACAAAGCTAGGTTAGTAGCTAAGGGTTTTACACAAAAAGAGGGAGTAGATTTCATAGATACCTTATCCCTTGTCGCCAAAATGACGACAATTGAACTCTAATTGGAGTAGCTGTGGCAAAAGGTTGGAGTTTGATGCAGCCTGATGTGTCAAATGCTTTCCTAAATGGGGATTCACATGAAGAAATCTATATGTCTTTACCACCAGGATATACACATACAGAAGGAGAGACATTACCCGACAATGCAGTATGCAAATTGCACAAATCCTTGTATGGTATAAAACAAGCTTCAAGACAGTAGTTTTTGAAATTCAACAACACTCTGCAATCTCTGGGGTTCAAGAAGTCTTACACAGATCACACAATGAAGAAGATGTTAACCATCTCAAAAATGCCCTTCACAGTCATTTTAAAGTTAGATACTTAGGACCATTGAAGATACTTTTTCGGATTGGAGATAACAAGAAGTGCAATAGGTATTTTTATCGGTCAAAGGAAATATCCACTGGAATTACTTGAAGAAACATGATTATTAGCTAGCAAACCCTCAAATATACCAATGGAGAGGAGTACACAACTCTCTTTGGATAGTGAAGAACCATTATTTCCGGAACCAGAGACATACAGAAGGCTCATCGACAAGATGATGTATCTTACTATATCAAGACCAGACATAACATTTGCAGTCCATAAACTCTGTCAATTCATATCAGCCCCAAGACAATCTCACTTACAAGTTGCTCTTAAAGTACTTCGCTACTTGAAAGGAATAATAGGAAAATGCATTTTCTATTCTTCAGATTGTGATTTGATTCTCAAGGCGGTCACAGATGCTGACTAGGGCTCTTGCAAAGACACACGAAGATCAACCTCTGGTTTATGTATGTTCCTTGGATCTTCACTGATTTCGTGAAAGTCTAAGAAACAGCAAACCATTTCCCTCTTTTCAGCTGAATTCGGGTATCGAGACATGAGATTTGCCTTGAAGGAATTAATGTGGCTTGCTAATCTTCTTGAAGAACTAGACACGCCCCAACAAAAAGCAACAACCTTCTTCTGTGACTCAATGGCTGCAATTCACATATCCAACAATTCAGTCTTCCATGAGAGGACTAAGCACCTTGAGATGGATTGCCACAAGGTAAGAGAGAAGATCGTTGATGGTTTGATAAAGCCTTCATATATGAAATCGGAGCATAATCTTGCAGACATTTTCACTAAACATTTGTCTACTAGCAGGTTTAACGAAATCATTAGCAAGATGGCAATGTTGTCCATATACTTGCCATCTTGAGGAAGGGTATTAGAGTAATAGAATTAGAATTGGTCTGGTTATTTTGTTCAAGTTTCTTATGTAACCGGTTTAATTACTTATATGATTAAAACGAGCTCCATCTTCTATATATATATATAGTTTGTAATAGTCTCTTTTTCAATACAATGAAATACAGAGATACTCTCAATATGTTACTTTGATATTGTTTGCGTTCATAGATTTAATTGGTAGTTTAAAAGCAAACATCATTCATAGAAATCAAGTCTTAAAAATTAAATATTGGACCAGATATATTAACATAAAGGTACCTATTAGAATTGCACATGTGTTGTAGTTCGCCAAAATCATGTGGACTCTAGTATGTCGAGACTCTTTGGTGTGCTCTCTTATGGCTAGTAGTGACAACAAAATCGATATCCGATGAAAGTGGTTCTCGGATCGTCGGGACATTAAGAAGAGGTCCCAATGCTAAGATGAAGCAGAAAATATTGGGCAGAGAAGGGGCAGAAACAGTTGGGCAAAACTGATAGTGAAAACTTTCGCCGGCTCTCAAGCAACAAAAGGGTCTTACCGAGACAATGTTAGGTGGAGGAAGTCAGCTCCAAAAAAGAGAAGAGAAATATCTCGTTACAAAAGACATGAAAGAAAAATAAAGTAAAGAAAAAACATAAGAAAATGAGGAGAAAGAAGAAGAAAGAAAAGAGAACTATTTTATAGGTTTCTAAAAAGTTCAAATCTCTATTATAACACCTGAGAAAGAAAACTTACATGCATACCATTTGCTTAAATATAATCGCATCATAGATTTTGATGATTAAAACTTTTAAGAAAATGTATTATCTCCAAAAAACTCAAAAAGTAGAACTGTCAAGCCCTCCAAATACAACATTGTATATTCTTTTTGTCAAAACAACATTGTGTTTATATATAAAATTTACAATAGAAGAAAAATTCAAACTATATTACAAATATATATTAAGATAAACATTGCATTCTTGTTTAGATGAGAATGAGAGTAACTATTTGAAGATGAAAGTCTTAAGTTAATAGAGATTTTTAAAATATAAAAGAAAATATACAAGGTGTTATGATAACAATAGATAATTGCCTCTTGTTTTAAATCTTAGAAAATTTGGCTTAGTAGTTTTGATTTATAAGATTGGTAGAACCAGATGTATGCATTAACTTAGATTTGCTATCGAAGAAAACTTAAAAGTTATATTTAATACTAGAGGATTGACTGGGCTACACCCAGATTTTTGTTTAGAAACATTTATGTCTAGTTTATTTGTTGGATAACTTGTCAAATTTTGTGATTTGTGTTGTATTTCTGGAATGAAAGGTATGTTAAGTAGAAATGAATAATTTTATTATTATTTGGAATGGTAAAATTAAAGATATGTTTTCTTACATATTGGACAATTTTTATTTGCGTTAAGCTAACTTATTATGCAATCATGGTGGTAGATGTGGTTGCAGGCTAGATTATTAATGACATATCGTCATTTGAATGTTTGAATGGAAATATTGTAATATTTCAATTTCCTCATCAGGAGTGGCATTTTTTTAGTGAATTTTAATAGGGCAACGACCAAGTCTGTGTTTATTCTTGATCGAGCTTGGTAGTTTAATATTTAATGTTCAAATATATTGTTATATTGTTATCTGTTTTCAAATCTGTAGAATGTATGCCATGAAGTTATCAATCATACTGGTTGCTTTTGTATATTCTATGTCATGGTATGTTAGGAAGTAATGAAGATTATGTGTCAAGGTGGTCCATGATATAGGTGTTCCGCTTGTTTGGAAAGGAATTTGTATAACAATATTACTCTGTTGTGTGAGTGGTCTTTTGATGTTGAGATAAGTTTCACTTCGCATATGAATGTTAGGAAGACAACCTGTAAATGAAAAAGAGTATGTGAGAGGAAGAGGATTTGGTGTGAATGGTTTTTGTGATTTTGATGATGATCTCTTAGTTATATATATATATATATATATATATATATATATATATATATATATATATATATATATACTTCTTGAATGTATTATTTACCAGTTTAAGTTTAATGTGTTGTTGAGTTAGTAATGATGTATATGTTTGAAAAATGGAAAAATCAAAATTTGGTCAATAAGAAGTAATACTCGTTTATTTATAGTAACATACAAATGA
>JAKUCM010002691.1:0-21164 GCA_023374145.1 Lepidium sativum | reverse complement strand
TAAACTTGTGTTTTTTTTGGTCAATAATTATCCACCGTAAATACTAAGTCATCCATTGTAAACACCGTATGATAAGATTTATGAACAATGAGTCGGTCCATAATCTATATAAAGTATCGTTCACCTTAAGCAATGGATACGATGAATATTGTATCATTCACTTTGATATGAGAGTATCAACCAACTACTTTATAATAAATTTTGAGGAATACTTTTCTTGCATGCATTCTTAAACAATTATTCAGTTTTCGTCTTTATCCAGAAACAAAATATCCTCATATAGTGTAAAATCTGTCCACCCAAGAGCCTACCACACCTAACGTCTTTTTCAACTTTCTGTCAATTCTTTTGATTATTTCTCACGTGAAATTTAAACCACTTGAATATATGTATGTGACACAATATCTCTCTGTTTCTCTCTATATATATAATGTATACGTGTGAATGTATATATAGGATGCTCTTGTTATATATAGAATTCTGAGCTTTTGCATGGTTGGCAAATTCTAATGATACACGTTTTCTTCTTTTTATGATTCATATTCTCTCTATTCTCTTAATAGTATTGAATTAGCTATTCCTTTTGTCTTCTCTGTAATTGTTCATAATCTGCTTTTTTCACTTAGCCGCCAACTTGCCACTGAAGCACAGAGAGAGACATTAATCTCTCAACTAAATAGGCATTTAACTTGATCTGGATTCTTGTGTTTCACAGAGAATAATTTCAGAAGGAAACAAAGATGAAGTTTGGGAAAGAATATGTTTCACAGATGATTCCGGAATGGCAACAAGCTTACTTGGATTACACTTGTCTCAAAAGCATTCTTCAAGAAATCATAAATTCAAGGAAAAGATCAGAGGAACAAGGTACCTTGAAACGCAAGGTATCTATTCGCCGCAACTTCAGCGGCCTGACAAAGCGGTACAGCCGCAACATCTCGTCTCTTGAACCCGAAAGCCAGGATATTATCGTGTACGCAACTACTGGAGATGATGGATTTGAGAAATATGAGACGACCATCTTGAAAGTTGCTGAAGCAGGGAGACAATCAGAGCTTGTGTTCTTTAAAACCCTAGACCTGGAATTCGATAAAGTAAACCATTTTTATCGGAATAAGGTAGAAGAATTGGTGAAGGAGGCAGTGGCTTTGAACAAACAAATGGATGCTTTGATTGCTTTCAGAATCAAAGTCGACAAACCTTCTTCTTCTTGGACCTGCACCGACACAGTATCAGTCGATATGAGTTCCTTAGATCCCAAGGACCAGAGTAAGTTTTCAGAGATGATTTTGTTACTAAGATTAGTCTGATAAAACATAAAGTTTGAGTCTTTTTCTGGTGTCTTTGACTTAGAAGGGAAGACATTAGCTGAGAAGATGGTAATAAAAGTAGAGGAAAGTGGATCTAACGGTGGAGATTCAAAGAAAGAGAGTGTACCAGAGGTTTTAAGTGTTCTTGACCGTATCAGATTAAACACAATTCAGGAAACTCCTCTGTCTACAATTAGAAATGTCCTCAAGCTCTCTAACCAGGAAGAGCTCAAATTCACAAAAGAAAATCTTAGGAAGATAGAAGAAGCACTTAAGAATGTCTTCATCCAGTTTTATCGCAAGCTTAGGCATCTTAAGAATTACAGGTATATTATTTTTTCTTAATTATAAGAATAAAGTAAGTTAAAAAAGATGATTTAATTTAACCATGTTTTGTTTTTCATTTACTCAGTTTCTCTAACACTTTAGCGATTTCCAAGATTATGAAGAAGTATGATAAGGTAACACTTGATTCAATCAGACTATACATAAGTTTATTGAAATGTTTATGCTAAATGTTCTCTACCAGATTGCTTCAAGAAATGCAGCAAAACCATACATGGAGATGGTAGATAAGTCCTACCTCACTAAGTCTGATGAGGTTAATACAAAATCAATACGCAAAACTAATTCTTTTTCGATAAAACTTAGGAACAAGCTTACTACATTTAGCAGATCAACAAGCTTATGTTGAGAGTTGAGGCTACATTCGTGGAGCATTTCGCCAATTCGAATCGAAGCAAAGGAATGAAATTCTTAAGACCAAAAGTGAAGAAAGAAAAACACAGAATAACATTTTCAACTGGTAAGTAACAAAGATATCCCCAATTGAAATAATTAAGACTTTTAACAAGTAGTTCATGACTAATTAGTGAAGACCTCTTCACGATGTTATTATTTCTCAGGCTTTTTCGTCGGTTGCACAGTCTCTCTAGTGGTTGCTCTTGGCCTCTTCATTCATGCTCGTAATATAATCAAGGCAGATGGACATGTACTCTACATGGAGACAATGTTCCCTCTTTACAGGTTCAAACCAAAACAACACATATAGATTACTCTTTAATTGAATCACTGCTTTCTTGGCTGACGAGAATGTATCTGGAACCTTAATTTTTCAGTTTATTTGGATTTATTGTTCTGCACATGATCATGTATGCTTCAAACATATACTTTTGGAAGCGATTTCGAGTGAATTACCCGTTTATATTCGGATTTAAAGAAGGAACAGAGCTTGGTTACAGCCAAGTTCTGCTTCTAAGTTTTGGTCTGGGCACGCTTGCTCTCTGCGCTGTTCTCATAAACCTTGACATGGAGATGGATCCTAAAACTAATAACTACAAAACCATCACTGAACTTCTTCCCCTATTTATTGTCGGTGTAAGTTGTTCATCAGTATAAATAACCACAAGAATCTCAAATCATTCTGTTATTAATGTATTAACAAAGTTCTTATTTTTGCAGCTCGTGTTAGCTATCTCTATTTGTCCATTCAACATTTTTTATCGGTCAAGCCGCTTCTTCTTCCTTATGGTTCTATTCCGCTGCATTGCTGCGCCGCTCTACAAGGTATACACACAAGCACATCCGCTATTTTCACTAAGTAATACTATCGATAAATCTTTTAAATCTTGTCCTCATCAAAACTGCAGGTTAATCTTCCAGACTTTTTTCTAGCAGACCAACTAACAAGCCAGGTTTGTGTCTTCTTATAACATCTTCCTTTAACTTTCATGGTTATGTTTTCAACATGTGTCCAACTCATTAATCAACCTGTCTTCTTCAGGTTCAAGCACTGAGGAGTCTGGAGTTTTACATCTGTTACTATGGTTGGGGAGACTTCAAGCAAAGACAAAATACTTGCAGATCAAGTGATGTATACAGCACATTCTACTTCATCGTCGCTGTAATTCCTTACTGGTCACGTTTTCTTCAGTGTGTTCGAAGATTGATTGAAGAGAAAGATTCAAGCCAAGGCTACAATGCTCTTAAGTATTTGTTAACCGTTGTGGCTGTGTGCTTGAGAACAGCTTATAGCCTTAACAGAGGAAACATCTGGAAGATCGTTGCCTGGATTTTCTCGGCATTGGCTACTTTATACGGCACATATTGGGACATTGTTGTTGACTGGGGATTGCTTCGTAAACCATCAACGTATTTGCTGAGAGAGAAGCTTCTTGTTCCGCACAAATCCGTCTACTACGTTGCAATGGTGAGAATTGCGAAAATTGATAGACTGTACCACTTGTTTAGGAGTCCTTTATAATTTTGTTTCTGTCTTCTCTTTTTTATAGGTAGTTAATGTTGTGTTGAGGTTGGCCTGGTTGCAAACTGTGCTGGATTTTAATTTCACGTTCTTACACAGAGAAACACTGATTGCTCTTCTTGCTGGTCTTGAGATCATACGTCGCGGTATCTGGAATTTCTTCAGGTAATGTCTTAACCATGAAACCATCACTAAAAGCTCCTCAAAAGGATTTATCTTTTAACTCTAAGAGTTGTTGCTTTTTTCGGTTGTGAACGCAGGTTGGAGAATGAGCATTTGAACAACGTAGGAAAATTCAGAGCATTCAAATCAGTTCCATTACCATTCAACTATGGCGAAGAAGAAGATCGAGATAGTTCATTATAATAAGATGTTTCCAATAGAGTGGAGTTTCTGTTTTGCATTGGTAGGCCGTAGGTTTGCTTGTAATTGTTTGTCAACTGTAAAGAGAAGGATGTGAACATAAATTGTTTCATATGTATCAATCTTACTTGGGGCTATAGACCTATAGTTGTGCTCTCTGTTTCGACATTTGAGGAAACCAGAATCAACTGAAATGGCATAGTTCTAGTCACAATGTGCCCAGATACGGCTTCGAACCAAAACTAGTCCATAGACCTTAAACACAAGAGAGTGTGCACTTAAACTGACGCTATATACAAAAGTCCAACACAAATGCGCTCATACTAAAATCAAGGCCAAACGGCTCGACTCACATTTTGTAGTTTGTACTCGTTAAAGGTTTCTAGTAAGCGATGATACAAACAAAACATTCAATCAAAAATCATATCCATTTACTCTTCAGCTATTGGTGTAGTAATAACCTTGAGGTAAACAAACAGAAATAGCCACAAATACTGTTCACTTTGGTAAGAGTATCAACCAACCACTTTACAATTAATGTTGTGGAATACTTTTCGTGTATACATTCTTACAAAATTATTCATTTTCGTCTTTATCCGTAAACAAAATATCCTCTATTTGTGTCCACCCATGAGCCCTACCACATCAAATGTCTTTTTCAATTTCTGTCAACTCTTTTGGTTATATGTTATTTCTCACGTGAAATTTAAACCACTTGCAAATCTGTATGTCACTCAAAAGTCAAACCACTTGTATACGTGTGTAAGATACTCTTCGCTATGTATAGAATTCTGAGTTTTTTGCATGGTTGGCAAATTCTATATTGATTCACGTTTTCTTCTTTATGATTCATATTCTCTCTACTCTCTTTATAGCATTGAGTTAGCCTATATTCTTGTTGTCTTAATTATCTGTTTTTCACTCAGCCGACAACTAGCCACTGAAGCTCACAGAGAGAGAGAGAGAGAGAGACATTAATCTCTCAACTAAATACGCATTTGACTGGATCTGGATTTTTGAGTTTTACAGAGAATTGCAGAAGGAAACAAAAAGATGAAGTTTGGGAAAGAGTATGTTTCACAGATGATTCCAGAATGGCAACAAGCTTACTTAGATTACGCTTGTCTCAAAACCATTCTTCAAGAAATCCAAAATTCAAGGAAAAGAGCAGAGGAACAAGGTATCTTGAAACGCAAGCTATCAGTTCGCCACAACTTCAGCGGCCTGACAAAGCGGCACAGCCACACAATCTCGTCTCTTCAACCCGAAAGCCATGATATTGTCTTGGACGCAACTACTGGAGATGATGGTTTCGAGAAATACGAGACGACCATCTTGAACGTTGCAGAAGCAGGGAGACAGTCAGAGGTTGTGTTCTTTAAAACCCTAGACCTCGAATTCGATAAAGTAAACCATTTTTATTGGTATAAAGTGGAACAATTGGTGAAGGAGGCAGTGGCTTTAAACAAGCAAATGGATGCTCTGATTGCTTTCAGAATCAAAGTCGACAAACCTTCTTCGTCTTGGACGTGCACCGATACAGTATCTGTCGATATGAATTCCTTAGATCCTAAGGAAAAGAGTAAGTTTCAGAGATGATTTTGTTACTGGGATTAGACTGAAAGAACATCAAGTTTGAGTCTTTTCTGGTGTCTTTGTGTGTGTTTGATTTTGAAGGTGGATCCAACGGTGGAGATTCAAAGAAAGAGAGTGTACCAGAGGTGTTGAGTGTTCTTGAGCGTATCAGATTAAACACAACTCAGGAAACTCCTCTTTCTACAATTAGAAATGTCCTCAAGCTCTCTAACCAGGAAGAGCTCAAATTCACAAAAGAAAATCTTAAGAAGATAGAAGAAGCACTTAAGAATGTCTTCATTCAGTTTCATCGCAAGTGTAGGCATCTCAAGAATTACAGGTTTCTTTTTCCTCTTAATTATTAAAAAAAAAAATGATTAACATTATAACTCATGTTTTGTTTGTTCATTCATTCAGTTTCTCTAACACTTTAGCGATTTCCAAGATCATGAAGAAGTATGATAAGGTAACACTTGATTCAATCAGACTATACATAAGTTTATTTAGGTTTTTAAAAACTGTTTTTGCTAAATGTTCTATCAGATTGCTTCAAGAAATGCAGCAAAACCATACATGGAGATGGTAGACAAGTCCTACCTCACTAAGTCTGATGAGGTTAATACAAAATCAATACAAAAGACTGATTCTTTTCTATAAAACTTACAAACTTAGAATCTGACCTTTGATTACATTTAACAGATCAACAACCTTATGTTGAGCGTAGAGGCTACATTTGTCGAGGATTTCACCAGTTCGAATCGAAGCAAAGGAATGAATCTCTTAAGACCAAAAGTGAAGAAAGAAAAACACAGAATAACGTTTTCAACTGGTAAGTAACAAAGATTTCCCCAATTGAAATCAGACGTATTAACAAGTAGTTCATGACTAGTTAGTGAAGACCTCTTCACTATGTTCTTATTTCTCAGGCTTTTTCGTCGGTTGCACAGTCTCTCTAGTGGTTGCTCTTGGCCTCTCCATCCATGCTCGTAACATAATGAACACAGTCGGACATAAACTCTACATGGAGACAATGTTCCCTCTTTACAGGTTCAAACCAAAAGACATAGTTTACTCTTTAATTGAATCATTGCTTTCTTGGCTGACAAGAATATTTCTGGAACCGAATTTCTTTCAGTTTATTTGGATTTATTGTTCTGCACATGATCATGTATGCTTCAAACATATACTTTTGGAAGCGATTTCGAGTGAATTACCCGTTTATATTCGGATTTAAAGAAGGAACCGAGCTTGGTTACAGACAAGTTCTGCTTCTAAGTTTTGGTCTGGGCACGCTTGCTCTCTGTGCTGTTCTCTTAAACCTTAACATGGAAATGGATCCTGACACTAATAACTACAAAACCATCACTGAACTTCTTCCCCTATTTATTGTCGGTGTAAGTTTTTCATCAGTATAAATAACTACAAGAATCTCAAATCAGTCTGTTATTAATGTGGTATCATATGTCTGGTTTTTGCAGCTTGTGATGGCAATCTCTATCTGTCCCTTCAACATTTTTTATCGATCAAGCCGCTTCTTCTTCCTCATGGTTCTATTCCGCTGCATTGCTGTGCCGCTCTACAAGGTATACACATTCAAGCACATTCTCTGTTTTGGCTGAGTAATACCATCGACACATCTTTTAAATCTTGTCCTCATCAAAACTGCAGGTTAATCTTCCAGACTTTTTTCTAGCAGACCAACTAACAAGCCAGGTTTGTGTCATCTCATAACATCTTCCTTTCACTTTCATGATCATGTTTTCAACTCATTAATCAACCTGTCTTCTTCAGGTTCAAGCACTGAGGAGTCTAGAGTTTTACATCTGTTACTATGGTTGGGGAGACTTCAAGCAGAGACAAAATACTTGCAGATCAAGTGATGCATACAACACATTCTACTTCATCGTCGCTGTGATTCCTTACTGGTCACGTTTTCTTCAGTGTGTTCGAAGATTGATTGAAGAGAAAGATTCAAGACAAGGCTACAATGCTCTTAAGTATCTTATAACCGTTGTCGCTGGGTGCTTTAGAACAGCTCATAGGCTTAACAGAGGAAACATATGGAAGAATTGTGCCTGGATTTTCTCGGCATTGGCAACTTTATACGGCACATATTGGGACATTGTTGTTGACTGGGGATTACTTCGTAAACCATCAAAATACTTGTTGAGAGAGAAGCTTCTTGTTCCTCACAAATCCGTCTACTACGTTGCAATGGTAAAAATTGCGAAAATTGATAGACTAGTACCATTTTAGGATTTATTTATAATTTTGTGTGTGTCTTCTCTTTTTTGTAGGTAGTTAACGTTGTGTTGAGGTTGGTGTGGATGCAAACTTTGCTGGATTTCGATATCACATTCTTACACAGAGAAACATTGGTTGCTCTTCGTGCTGGTCTTGAGATCATACGTCGTGGTATCTGGAATTTCTTCAGGTAATATCTCAAGTCTTAACCACGAAACCATCACAAAAAGCTCCTCAAAAGAATTTATGATTTAACCTAAAGAGTTCTTGCTTTGTTGGGTAATGAACGCAGGTTGGAGAACGAGCATTTGAACAACGTAGGAAACTTCAGAGCATTCAAATCAGTTCCATTACCATTCAACTATGGCGAAGAGGAAGAATAAGAGAGTTAACTTTAATAAGTTTTTCCAATAGAGTAGAGCTTCTGTTTTGTATTGGTAGGTTTGCGTGTAATTGTTTGTAACCTGTAAAGAGAAGGAAGTGAACAAACAAGGCATTAATATGTATCAATCTTACTTAAGGCTACAGACCTATAGTTGTGCTCTCTGTTTCGACATGTGAGGAAACCAGAACCAACTGAAATGGCATAGTTCTGGTCACATTGTGCCAAGATACCGCTTCGAACCAAAACTAGTCCATAGACCTACCAGACAACTGGCATCATACGCAAATTATTTGAGTATCCATTGTAACAACCACCATTTACTTTTAGACTGATCAACCAAAAATTACCCTTGAGCGGTTCATAGCTGTACGAAACGAACGTTAACAACCACTCGGAAAGCTAAAGATTGCAGGTGGCAGCAGAAGAATGAATCAGCACCTAAGTCTAAGAGCACATATATAATAAATTTGCAACAAGCAATGACAGTAACATAATTTGTAGAAAGAACGTACTACTGATCTTGCAGAATAAACCCAAATACTAGCTAAAACAGCGTCAACTAAGTCTATCATATCACTGCTAAGAAAGCTAAGATTTTTCCCTCTAGTTATCCAACAACGAGTAATCATATAGGAAATCTTGATCAGTTGCTTGAACTTAATTGCCTTGCTCACTAGGGTTTACCCGCTCACCGCTGCAACAGAAGAAATGTGGCAGCTTAACACGCCCGCAACTCCTGGAAACACAAGAGAATATGCACTTAAACTGACGGTATAAACAAAAGTCCAATACAAATGCACTCATACTAAGATCATTAAAAATGAAACAAGTTTTTAACTCAAGCATAGACCAAGGCCAAACAAGTCGACTCATATTTTGTACTGCAGTGAACACAAGAAGTTCTTTCATCAAAAATCGTTAAAGGTTTAAAGCTCAAATTCCTTGATCACAGTTTCTACCAAGCGATGATACAAACAAAACATTCAAATTAGAAAGCATATCCATTTACTCTTCAGCTATTGGCGTAGTAATAACCTAGAGGAAAACTAACAGAACAGAATTCTTCATAGCCACAAAACTAAATCTCATACGGCCATTTGATACTATACAAATGAATAGTTTAAGAATTATCAAACAGATAAAGCAACAACAGAAGCCAATCTTTTACCTGCAACGGATGATCACAGGAGTAGGCTTAAGAGCCTTTGGTCCATTTCTTATCCCTCTCTTGTGTTTAGAAACCTGCATATTTCATGAAGAATAGCTTCGATTAACACTTCATTTGATACCGGGTAAGTACTACTTCCTAGAGAATACAAACTACTTGTGAACCTGAAGGAACTATCTCAATCTTGCTGTGAGCTCAAATACACAAGCAAATGGGACACTCACAAACAGCCTAAAAGACAACACTTTTTGGAAGGTTCTATTGAAGGTCGAATCTTAACCCTAAATCCGTCAAATAAACCATCCCAGATGCTACAATATATCAAAACCCCAATAAATTAATCTTTAGCAGTGGAAAACGAAGGGAGAAGACGAATGAAAGGCCTATGAGTTGCGCGACCTTTTTTTTAGGCACAGCCATTAGCTCCATGGATCCACCACCGAAAGCAAAATTAGGCATCCCAAATCCTAAGCTATTTTCATCGATTAAACCCGGTTGATTCAGATCGAACTCAGGTAAAACCAATGGCGGCATAACATCGGGGCGATCGAAAGCTCCGTTCGAGGGCGGAGGCATCGCCGCGACGTGAATAAAGCTTCGAGTTTCCAAGATGCGGCATGACTCAACCACGGCGCGTTTTAGCGATGTCAGTCTCAACGCCATTGAAGCAGAGTTTCAGAGCTAAATAGCAGACGGAAGTGATTGACCAAAGAAACCAGAGTGATGATAAATTGTAAAGGCAGATGAATTCACGAAACGTAGTCGTTTTCTCGTATTAGCCGAATCGAACCATAAAATTTCTCTCTTTTTGGTTCTGGAGAACCGGATCTAAACCGGAGTATTCTAAGGGTGCTGTATTCGGTTTGATTCACGAGCCATTTCGAAACCCTCGTGGGCTAGTTTCTTCGTCTTTGGTTAAAATATTACAGATCAAGAGAATAAGCATCGTGAAAGAACCTCGGCAACAATGTCGTGGATGAAAGGTGATTTACTTTCCAAAACCAGGAGGCTTGTTGGTGGTTTGGCTACACGAGAACCTGTATGGCTTAAAGCCATGGAAGCGTAACTCTCCCTCTCTCTCTACCCATTTGTATTTTCCCATTTCGGCTCGACTGATCAAGTGGATAGGTCCTGATTGACTAATTCGTTAAAGGGTTTATAATCCAGTTGCAACTGAATTTTATCTGCATAAAAAGTTGAGATTTTTTGCGTTTGTGATGTTTGGATTTAGGTTTTCTAGGGTTCAGGTTTCCTTACTGTTGTTGAAATGAGTGTTCAGTGATTGGTTTTTAATGGCAGTTCACCTCCTCCTGTGTTTCCTCGCTCTAATGGGAAAATCAAGAAGATTGTTCTCCCTGAGGATCCTTACGTTCGTAAATTCGCCAATAAGCATCCTGGAACAAAAATCGACGACTCTGTCAAGTAAAATTCTTCACTTTATTGTAATGGTTTTGATGATCATTATGAATTGTTCTTCATAAGCTTACTGTATGTGAATCACTCTAGGCATAAACTCAACTCCAAACAGTTTACGCTTAATCTTGTCTTGAACTAGTACTAACCACTTGTGTCTCTCTTAAATTCTGATCCAATGAGAGAGTTTCACCATTCATTCTCTAATCCTCTTAGTTTATATAATGTGTTTCTATCTTCAATTTCATAGGATTTCGCCGTTTGTTCCAGATCCGGCTCGTGTGTATGGTTGTCGGGTACTTGAATTGAAGGAGCATGGCATCTGCGAGGATGACGCTATGTCTGTAGCTAATGTATGTTTTGTCTTTCCACAGTATGATTACCTACAACACTTGAATACTTAAGAATCATAATACAGCTGCTGTTAATGTCGTTTCTTTGAACACTGTAATTCTTCATGTTGATTTATATGTGGATGTTTTCAGATGGAATATCTTTCAGAGAGAAAGGAAAAGAAGAAAGCATACAAGCGCCTAAAGGAGCTTGCGAAAATTCAAGAAAAGGATCCTCCTCCTAAACCGTATCCTAGTACCAAAAAAGGGTTACAAAGTCGAGAGACGAAATCAGCTAGGGATCGATTCCAGACTCCTAGCGTCCGCAAGCTAGTTAACCAGTTGAAAAATGAGAAAGATGTGTTGCTACAGGATAGAACTGGAGGAAGTGCTAATCAGGACAACTGGATTGAGGAATAAATTCCCCATCAATTTTCTTTTATGCAAGTTCTCGTCAATATATCTCGCAATTTCCTCTTGGTAGAACCTTGAGTTTACTTATGACAGTCTTTGACTACAAATGTTTTGCAACAAAGCAGGTGTTATTTCTATTCGACTACATTTGTAATAGTATCTTGCATGATTTATTCCATGAGGCAAGGAATTACAGAAAACCAAAATGGTTATTTCTATGGATCCTACAAGCAATTCGTTTCAACAGTTGCAAATACTTGTTACTCGAGGCCAAGAAGAGTATTCATTGCCTTTTTTTTTGATACCACCTTTCCATAAACACCCTTCCCTAGTTTCATGATCTTCTCCATCTCCACAATGTTACTGCAACCTCCATTCTTCTTCATCATCCCTTCCACCGCCATCTTCACTAATCTCTCATCACTTCCAGTAACTTCAGTGACACTGTCAACCACAACTTCCAGTCTTGGAATCTTCCTTCCCCACCTCTTCAAAAGCCTCTCCGAGTTATAAACTTCATCATAAACTCCCCAATATGATGCTCTTAACAATCCTTTATCTTTACCTTTTACCTTCCACCTCTTCATCCCTTCCTCCACCATATAAACCACGTTTCCTGCATCCACGCCTCTCTCTAAGCCCGATTCGACCTCTCGTATCTGTTGGTTGGTAGCATACATGTGACCCTCAAACTTGCATCTACTGCATCCGCAACAAAATCCCCAAGATTCAGCCATCTCGTTGCGTTTTTCCAATGGACAAAGCACGTCGAAGTAAGCAAAAGTGATCTCTTCCCCAGCTTTTATGTCCCTTGAAGCATGAACAATTGCGTAGTCTCCAACATGAAGGCGTCTTGCGTTTGGAAGACACGAGTGGTTGATGAATGAAGCTAAAGTCCATAGCCCTACACCATAATACTCTTTGTTCTTCCCCATAACTTTAGCTGACACCGCATCTTCCACCAGAGAATTTACATCTAGGATGCTTAGTAGCTTCTCTGTATCCAAATTCTGTTTTGAGTTATCGCAGGTTTCAAATGTTTCATCGGGCCTAAAGAGAGATATGTCTGGAATCTCCAGACTATCTTCGTCTTGACCAGTGGACAGAGTGGAGACAACTCGATGTGTTCTATCGCATTTTCTCATGGATTTGGTAACCTCTTCAATGAAATTCTTCCACATGATTAATTGCGCTTTCTCGCCAGACTCTCCATTTCCTAAGATCCCTCTCTCAATAGCAACCGCTTTTGTAACTAAGATCAATGTTCCCGCAACAACGTTCTTTGTAACAAACAAACCACGCCCGCTTAATTCAGATTTCTTAATCTCAATGGACCCAATAAACTCAGCAAGCTCTGGTGATTTCCCACGAAATCCACTTAGAGTCCAATCAGACAAATCAAAAGCTCCAGTCTTTGCCTGAAACTCGAGCTTCTTGCATTTCTCCATGTACACAGTAACAGCCTCCAAGTTATCATTCGCTTGTGGGTTGAGCAGAGCTGTTTTAAAGCATTCCAAAGCCGATGAGTATTTGCTCAACCCAAGTAAAACTTTACCTTTACAAAGAAGAGTCTTGAAATGGGTCTTTTCGATTTCAAGTGCTTGATCACAATCCCTCATTGCCTCCATTAAATCGCGTAGCCTGGCTCGCGCCTCAGCTCGATTGCATAGAGCCAAGCAAAGCGATTTTTGGAGCTTAACAATCCTATCTGGATCCGGGTGAGATCCAACAACCTTTGAGATTTCGCTCCATGAAAGATCGATGAACTCTGTGTAAAGCCGTATAGATTCTTCCCATTCTTCCCGAAGAAGTAGCTCCGTCGCTTTGGATCTCAAGTTCTGCAACAGCTCCAATGGTCCGTCTCGAATTTCATCTAGTTCGAATTGCTCTCCTCCCATTGTCTATTTTCTGAGATAATCAATTAAATGAATTAAAAACTTTGGATTTTGGCTTTGATTTCACGGAATTTGTGTTGTTTATCGCAGACACTTAAATGTTAGGGCTTCGTAACGGTCGGATTTTCCTTTTAACCCAATGGCTTTGTCCCCACATGTAGTAACGGTCATGAACTACTAGAAAAGATTGAGTCAAAAGTTTTTTAATCACTTACTCTAATTTCAGCTGATTTTATATAAGTCTTCTGAGCTTTAACTGTAAAAGAATTTTTTTTTCCAACTACAATTATTAGCATTTGTTTAAGTTGACCAAGTCACTGGTTTATCAGTTATTAGTTATCCCAAGATCGTTGAACTACAAAGCAGATGGACTAGCCCGAGCAGCCAAGGTAGATTTGTAGGTTAACACGGAGAGTAGGACCGGTGTTCTAAATATCTTATTATCAATTTATTTGCCGTTGAAAAAAAAAAAAAAAAATAGACCAAAGTCACTGGTTTATTACCGCTTAATTATCGTCAATACCAATCAAAGTAGAAGAGATTTGCTAATCTCATAAGTGAATCCCTGTCTGTTTTATGAACCTATAGATCTCACTCCCTTGAGACACAGCCAAACCTATCCCTGTTCTTCCACCATTACCAACACCTCTGTAATATAATCTCCATTGATGATCAGAGTCTCCATCCATTTCAATCAAATAAGGACAGCCAACTCCTTCGTTGTCCCACGCACCACCTTCACCAACAGCAACCACTGCTTCCTCGTCTTGTACCCGTTTCCAATCATGTAGCCCGTCTTTCGAAACCGCCAAACCAATGCTCATCTTCCCTGTTGTATCTACACCTTCATACGCCATTACATAACTCCCATCTCTCTTGTTCTTTGTCACGCAAGAATATCTTCCTCCAAGCTCATCGAAGAAACTTACTCCATCCTTTTCAGATTTTCTTCCTCCTATGATCTTTCCCAATTTCAACCAGTTGATCCCATCTCTAGATCTAGCCATTCCAATGCAGAATTCATCGGTTTTAGCATCAAATGAATGGTAATACATCCGTAAATCTCCATCTCCATGGAAAACTACATGTGGAGATGCAATATAGAGAAAGTCCCAATCTTTATCAGATCCAACATCAAACAATGCACCACTATGATGCTCACCTTCAATTCTAGCCCAATGCCTACCATCCTGACTAATTGCCAACCCAGGAAGTGATCTATACATCCTTGATTTATCACCATTCTCATCACAAAGGTGAAAACTTTCTGGATTTCCTAACCCTGAAGTTAAACCTTGGGATTGAAACTCAACCGTCTCACTAGTGTAGCCAGTGTAATACATCCAGTAAACAGAACTATCAGCCCTGACTTTAGAACTCGACATTATTACGACTTCACTGGGTCGAACAGTTGCCGTATCAAATGCCCACCAGTTATCACCAGAGCTCATAACCAAACCAACATCATTGGTTGACTCAACCTTCCCTTTACCCCTTTCCCAGTGAATCCCATTGTTTGAAACCGCTAATCCGATAGTATCGGAGAGTGTGTTTTGCTTTGAGCTTCCATGGTACCACATGTACCATCTCTCTTCGTTATCGCTTAAAAATCTCTTCACAACCGGAGATCCAATCTCCTCACTGTCCCACGAGTCCTTAGAGATGGCTAAATCGAGAACTAGACCTCTCGTCGAAGACGGCAGAGAAGATATCGATAAGACACTGGATTGTGATGATTCATAGGTAGAATCTTGACCCCTATCGCTACTTTTGGTTGTTTTACATCTTGTGACTGTGAGCGAGGAAGGGAAAAAGCGTCTGTTCGGGTAAGTAAGGTATTGAAGCTGAAGAGTGGATGATCGGTAAGGTTGAATTGATCTCGAAGCGGTGATAATAGATGGATTTCGAGTAGTAGCTTCCATGACTTGAAGAAAATCGGGAAGTAAGTTGCTCTGCTTCCAGTGAAATGCAAAGGGCCACAAAAGTTTTGGATGACTTGCATTTGCGAATTTCAAATATGGCACGTGTCCGATGCTCAATGGTTAACTAAACGAGAAAATCCTCGTCCGAAAAGATTGCATAAATCAAGATAATTGTTAACTGAAACCTCTATAAATTAACATTATTAAAATTATACTAATTTATCAATTTAGATTATTAATTTATTGATATATTAATTGAACAAAAAAATGTAGAGGACAGGTGACCTAGTGGTATAGTCACTTTATAAATCTTCATGGCACCAAGGATTGAACCCCCTACTTGTAGTTGTAGGAGTGAGATTTAAAAGTCAGTAGGTTAGTTGAAAAAAAAAAAAAAAATTGAACAAAAAAATTTAATTTAAAACTACAAATTATATTATTTATAAAAGTTATTAATTAATCAAATATTTATTTAAAGAAGTTATAGTGTATATTAGACTTACAACATCAGCCTAATTAAAACACATTATTATCAAATTTTACCCACTACTTATAAGATTATAAAGATTAGCATAATTTTTGTAACCATGCACATAGTCTATTCAAAACTAATAATTATTTTTTGAAAGCCACATTTTTATTCCTTTGAAAATCCATATCTAAGTCACCATTTATAATCTAGAATAGTAAAATTAAATAATGAAACATGATAATAGAATGGACTGTCCATTTCCACCCAAAATTTTAATATAATAACATATCAACCTAAACTTATATCCTTTCTCTATTTCCATTCAAAATATATATTCAAGAATAATTATTGAATTCTACACATAATATACGAAATCTATCTAATTGCATAAATTGGTTAGATTTGTTGTTAACTAACAATCTTAAGCCATTAAATCACCGAAGATAACCAATTTTACAGCCGACTAAAACTCAATTACGATTTTAAATTATTAATTAACCATAATTGAATTTTAGCCGAGTTTAAAATTAGTTTATCTTCGGTTAATTAATGACTTAAGATCATAACCAAATGTTGGTTAACAACAGATCTAACTAATTTGTGCAACTAGACAGATTTCGTATACTACGTGTGGAATATGATAGCTATTGTTTACGTTTGGGTGCAATTACACCTTTAATGTATACTAGTTGAGACCCGCCCTTCAGGCGGGATTTGTATTATGCAAATTAACTTAGATAATAAACATTTATTTTGTGAAAAAGTTGAATTTAACTGTATGTAAAGGAGGAGAAAACTTGTATAATTTGTTTGAAAGTTTAGACTATATATTTAAAATTATACATCTTTTTATCAAGTATTAGTTTGCTTGTAATATATTTTTTTTGTAATATGGAATTAAGTGATTGTAAAAAGTGATTTCTTATATCTATAAGTGTTAAGGGTGTCAAAATGGATCACTATCCATGCTTGTTTGTTAATTTAATAGGGTTCGAATTGATTTTTTGTACCCAAATAAATAAATAGGCGGATATGGGTTATTACTTGTGGGTCTATAAATCTAATGGGTTGACCCATAAGAGTTATGGGTTATTCATAAGTTATTGATCATTATAAATATGGAATAATAAATATGTAAAATATCTTATAGAATAATATAATTTTCCATTTATGAATACGTATAAGAATAGAAACAACCGTGACTTATGTACGAAAATCTATTAAACCAGAATTTTTATTTTACAAATATGTAAAAAATATATAATAATAGAAATTTCTGCAAAATATGTAAAATATTTTAAATGTATAAATTTTCCTTTATTTTAAAATATAGTTTACATGATAAAGTTATATAATTAGCTTATATAGTCAACCTAAATTTATGTAGTTCATATTTTTCTATTGCACTTTTTCTGACGATTGACCTCTCTACTTTTGAAATCATAGCAACATCTACATTTAAAGGTTAACTAGCCTCAATATATGTATATATATAGCTGGGTATTATTTTATTATTCGTTATAACAATGTATATATAGTTTGTAATCCTAGTGCTTATTATACGTAATAAAAATTTATAGTTTGTGATTATAAAGTGACCATAATTTTGTTAAATGTTTTCTAGATAATATGGAATAGTGGGAGCCAATATTAGTCGACAAAGAAGAGATATTTATGCATGACAGTAATGACTATATGCCATCATCACAGGCACAAGATGAACCTGTAACGAAATCTCATAAACCAAGGAGAAGGTTATTGTACATCAATTTCCGGTGAAGGTTATATATCTCTGACTGCTCATTTTGTAGACGAGAACTGGACGTTGAATAACAAGATTTTGTCATTTTGTGACAAACCTCCTCCACACACAGGTGATGCTTTAGCTAGTAAAATCCATGAATGTCTGAAAGAATGGAGAATTAAAGATAAAATATTTACTCTTACTCTAGATCTAAGTTGCACCGGGACGGGTACGGGGACTGAAAACGGCAAAACTCAAAATTTATAAAATTGGGGAGAGCATGGGTACTTAACACATGTTGTAAGATGTATATATATATATATGTATATATATAAATAAATAAAAGTTTCATAGAGTACCAATAAAATAGCTAAATTCATACATAAATCCCAATAAATAAAAAATAAAGATAATCATTTATCTTGAACCAATTCATTTTCTAAATTCAGTTCATCTAATGTGAGATCTTCCACCTCCAAAATTATTACACCTTCCATGGAATCAAACTCATCTCCACCGACATTCCAAATCTTGGTATTTTCATCATTGGAATTCCTTGATAAAAGATGAAAATTGTTGTGGATGTAAACCAAATCCTGAGCACGACATAGATTTAAGCTGTTTCTCCTTAGTGAGTGAATGAATGAGTAAGTACTCAAATTTCGTTCACACTTCCAAGTCAAAAAATCAGAACTATATTAGTAATCTAAAACGTTCACACTTCCAAGTCTAGTTCAATTTCACAATTGGATTTAGAAATTTCATTTTTCTTTAAAATTTAATTGGAAAATTTATATTTACTAATCTAATTTCCTAAATTACATCTCAACATTTTGGAAACGTCCCCTCTAAACGTACCAAACCGTCCCCAATAATATTCCGTGTCCCCAATTTTGGAAACGTGACGAAGACGTTTCCAAGGAGTCCCAATGATGTCCCCGTATCGGAAACGTTTTGGGAACATAAAGCGTCACAAACTTCACGTCCCCGTGCATCATAGATAATGCTATAGCGAATGATACTATGCAAGAAACATTTGAAGAGTGGCTTAATCTAGATGACAACTTGTTATGTGGTGGTGAATTCTTTCATGTTCGGTGTTGTGTACTCTTATTGTACAAGAGGACTTAAAGATGAGTGTTGGATCTTTAACAAAGATCAGAGATAGTGAGTACGTCAAAGCTTCAAGATCCAGATGGCTTACATTCGAGGAATGCGTAGGAGGAAGTAACAAAGTAGTTTTGTCCTTGGATGTTCAAACAAGGTGAAACTCAACTTTTTTAATGCTGGAAAAGGCTTTAAGATATTAACGAGCTTTCAATAGACTAAAAGTGGTTGACAAATTCTACAAAAGTTGTCCATCTCTTGATGAATGGGAGAGAGCAGCCAAAATATGTAACATTTTGAAGCCATTTTACAAAATTACCACATTGATGTCAAGTACAAGTTATTCTACATCTAATCTATATTTTGGGCATGTGTGGAAGATTGAACGATTGTTAAAAGAAAATCAAAGAAATAGAGATGAGCTTATCAAAGAGATGTCTAATAGAATGCATATTAAGTTCAATAAGTATTGGGAACAATACAATGTTATTCTTGCAATGGGGTGTTGTTCTTGATCCTAGAATGAAATTTAAGCTTTTGAAGCGTCTTTACGAAGAGATTGATCCAGTTAATTGTCAAATGAAATCAGAACATTTGAGGAGAAAAATGATTTGTTGTTTGAAGAGTACAATAAAAAGTATCCTATAACCATGAGCTCTGCAACTATGTCTTCTTCTCATCATCATCCCACTGATCGTGGTAGAGAAAGCTTTGATGTTGTAAGTTTTAAAGTTTAATACAATTTAGCTAAATACTTAATTCTTGACATCGTAACATATTTGTATTTTGTATAATATAGGATTTGTTTGACTTCGACGATACACCTGATGCTATGGATGATGGAAAATCACTATTGGATATTTATTTTGATGAACCAAAGTCAGAGATGAAAATTTTTCCTGACATGTGTGTTCTGCAGTATTGGAAAGATAATAGACATCGATTTGGTGCTTTATCATGCATGTCATATGATGTGTTCAGTATTCTCATCACTACGGTCGCTTCGGAATCTTCTTTCCGCATTGGTTCTCGTATTCTTAACAAATATCGAAGTCGACTTATTTCTAAACATGTTCAAGCTTTACTTTGTACGAAATCTTGGCTATTTGGTTTTTCAACCATCAAAAAAGTAAATTTAACATTTATATTCAACATTTTTTTATTATAATAATTATTGGTATTTTATTTTGATTGTTTATTTTCCAATTCTCTTAGATTTCAAAGAAGAGGATGGCTTTTGCATCAAAGACGGGAATGAACAAGCAAAAGAATATTGAATTTTTTCTTTTAGTTAAGAAAAATTATTTTGTCTTACACTTTTACTTTCATGGTTTTATGATTTTTTTGATATCATTATTGTCTTAGTCTTAACTTCTCGTTTAATTTAGTACTCTTTTTAATAATTTTATATTATTTTATAAGGGTACGGATATGGGTACAAGAATTTCAACCCATACAATTAATGGTGGGGTCAATACCAGTCCAATAAACGCTATTACCCATGTGGATTTGCGTCGGGTCAGCTCGGTTACCCATTTTGACACAAGTGTTTCATATGTATGTGAGTGAACAAAATTTTGGGTAAGTTATTTGTGTATGATTTTTAGTTATGTAACATGTTTCTATGACCAAAATATAAATTTCTATGATCTTAATTAAATGAAAAAACCATATTTTATGACTATAATTATAATTTTGCACATTAACATCAAAGTTTTTCTAGTAAGACTATAAAAACATGTAGACTATAATTCTCCAAAAATCAACAAACGAAATAAGACTAAACACATAGTACATAACAATATTATATGACTAAAACTTAAATATAGAGTAGGTATATAATTAATTAAATTTGAGAAACATACCAGGTAATTCAATGATTGTGTTTAATAAGAATATTAATTCTTCATAAATAAGGAAGCCGAACATCTCCGTTGAGATTGAATATACAGTTTTAGTTACTTAGACAAAGGTTGTGAGGTCGGTTAAGCGGATTGATATATTTGAATCACACAGTTTGAAGTTGTGATTACTTCAGATGATGTTAAACCTACTAATAGAGTAGATTGCTCGTTCTTTCAAAAGATCTTTGAATAATTTTAGGCGGTAAACATGAATAGATCCTTGCATAACCATAGACTACAAGTATTGGAGATAATATTAAGCAATACATATCCTATTTGAGTAGGTAATTTTAAATTTATTGTTGGAAGTAGTTATACCTTCTCATCAAACAGCAACATGTCGAGCCCCATGACTTCTCCATCGTTTTTGACATTACGGACTTCCCAAAAACGCAAAAGTCTTGCAATAACATGTTGAAAGTACGACCAATTTTCAATTTTTGAGAAAGAGGTGAGAAACTTCTATCTTGTTTAATTTGATGGTAATTTGAGAGAGTTATATTGTAATAAGAGACTATGATCATTTGAAATTACCAATAATCTATTTATAGGCGAAGAGGTGTGTGATGTTATATTTGTTGAGAGTAAAGACAATGTAGTGGGGGAGTTAAGACAATGTAGTGGAGGTGGAGAGTAAAGACAATGTAATTGGG
>JAKUCM010002690.1:0-19720 GCA_023374145.1 Lepidium sativum | reverse complement strand
ACTTTGTCGTATTTGGAGTTAAGTGGTACTCAATCAAATAATCAAAACCGTGGTCCTCGTGTAAAGATTTCATTAAAGGTAGTGGAGAAGATTCTGTTCAAATGGATATATTATCTATAATTTCATGTGTACTTGATCTATTATGCGTTTTATCATATGATACGATGAATAATTGATATAACAAAATCAAAATATTATATGATTCTCTTTAATGACCAAGCAAACTTATTGAGATGATGCAATCCTAATTGATGCAAAATCTTAGTGGAATACGTACGAACAACAAGCCAAATGCTAAATTTTAATAGAAAAGTTGTTCATAAAGTCTGCAATGATACGAAGAAGTTGTTGAGCAGCTTCTGAAGATGGATTGTTATTGTAGAAACCATGTTCCTCGTTAACATATTCAATGTAATCTACTTGTTTTCCTCTCATCTTCTTCAATTTAAAAGCATACTCTTTGGCTCTATCCCTTAAGAGTTCTGCACCACCGGCAATCACCAACATTGGCTCGATGCTTATGGATTCGAGTCTAGGACTAGTCGGTCCAAATGGATTAGCCATTGGATGATCTCTCGTTGCACCTTTTGGTAGTGACAATCTCCAAAACCTAAAAAAAGAAGTTTTTAGCATTTTTAATCGACAAAGCGTTATCATAACCTAAACATCTTTCAAACCCTAAGTAATATTGTGATTTTCTGAATCAACTTCTGGCAAAAGAAGTCTGCACTTATGGACATATAGACCAAAATCATTTTTTTCATATTAATCTTATAATGGGACTTATAATATGCATATGTGTGGAAATTGACTATACCAAAAGTTACTATACATATGGGTTTATGACAATGGCAATGAATAAGACAGGTCAATGAAACTCATTGTTCAAACTTAAAAAGAGAAAGACCAATTGGAGAGAAGACTTGAATGATATGTGATTCCAATGACTCCACGTGCGTTGATAAATATGGTTATATGCAGATTCGAATATGCTAAATATTATTATTTAAATATGAGACATTGTTTGCATTTGGTTTTATCTAATATTTGTGTAATGATAGTCACGAGACTCACGACTTTGACAAATTACATAAGCAAATTAAGCTGAGATGATAAAAGAAAACGAGGATAATTCATGACCCACTATCTTGTTTTTCTTTCTAATTTTATCAACTACTGTTTTTGATATCTGTTTATTCCATCAACCACTGATCCAATAGTGAATATTAACCTATTAATTACTAATAAGTTATAACAAACTATATATAAATGGATGAATTTATATGTATGCTTAAACTGCATAAGATAAAGTTTGAGATCATTTGAAGAGTTTAAATTATAAATAATATCTTATTGATATAATTGTTGACAAAAACAAAATATGCTGAATTAATTTGTCATGATTTTAATGAAGTTTATTGATTACTTTCCATAATTAACATTTTCTAGGTTAACTGTGATCGAAGACCCTGACATTTGGAAAGCCATTTATAATGTGGAATGATTTGAGACTAATCAAATAGTGGAGTATTAGTAGATTAAACACATTGACTAAGATTTCTGACGTAGTATTGTAATAGTTATGTGGTGGGTTTTAATCATAGGTCTTAACCAATAAAATAAATCAAGATTATAATTATTATTCCCTTTGAAATTATCAAAAGATATACGAAAATATATCACTATATATATATATCATTTTTCTACTGGTCAGTCGGTGTGTGGTACGAAACCAAATAAATGTATCTAACGAAAAGTCGTTTTCTTTAGAAAGTTCGTGTTTTTTGTGCCAGAGAATTGTTACCTTTTTAACTAGTTTGCCAATTCGATGTCGTAGTTATATAATATAATAAAAAAACAAAGAAATAAATTATTTTTAATAAATGAAGAGAAAGTTATCTCATATATAAAATCTCTTTAAATGGATTACTTTAGTTCAAATTTTTCTTTTCGATCCATATCTTATAATTATTTCTCTAGAACTTTTTTAACTCTTGATTTGTGGTGGATAAGAGTCGAACTCTTGGTAAATGGGGTTTTTATATACTGGTTTACCTTCGAAACATTTTGACGTAATTTTGATGTATTAGTTTTACCAAAATTTGACTGTTTTTACTTTCTTATAGTTGAAGGAGTTAAAATTAAATATAGACAAAAAGGACATCTGTGTATTCATGAAGAGCCACAGTGACTCTACATGTCTCTATCATGCGACTCGGCAATTCACTCCAACAGTTGAATTGTCATTACTCGCAGAACTTGATAATATGAATTAAAGTAACCGAAAACGACATCTATACACATTTATGTATTCTTAATTAGAATAGTTTATAGTTAGGTTATAATCAATGAAATCATGCATGACTAGTAATTCAATTAAATCGTATATGTTTTATGTTTATGCACCATTGAAATATGGAAGGTTTGGTGTAGCTTACTTGTCAAGTAAATCCAAGTTGAGCAAAGCTTCAGACGGACCAGTCTCGGACTCAGTCCTCTCCTCCCCACCAAAAAATGGAGCCAAAAGAATGTAGCCACGAACCTTAAGCGGTGTCAACTTCATTGAACCGGACCGGACAGCGAGGTGATGAGCTATGTTCCCACCAGAGGAATCACCCACAACAAAGACTCGGTCAAAGTCAACGCCTGGTCCATCTTCAAACCAGTGGTCCACACCACCGGAAGTAGCCTGGTCTCGGAGCCATGTAAGCACGGCCTCAGCATCATCAAAGGCAGCCGGGAGGCGGTGCTCTGGTGCTAACCGGTAATCTGGTGCGACCACAAGAGCGTGAAGGGACGAGGCGAGAGTTAGACAGAAGTTATGAAAGTGAGGCCAAGAACGTGAGCCGAAGCAGAAGCCTCCGCCGTGGAAGAAGACTAGGATAGGTAGGCGAGTGGAGGTGGATGTTAGGGTAGAGTTGCAAATGGGTTTGTAGAGACGGAGGTGAAGATTGTTGGATTTGTGAAAGATTGAGTCTTTGAAGTGAACAGTTTGGTGGTTCTTAAATGGTATTTCTTGAGCTATGAGGTCAATGCCTTTGGATCTTAAAACGGTGCCGTTGCTTAAGAGTTGAAGTAAACCTAAGCAGTCTTCTGTTACAGTTACTTGTGGTTCTTCTCCTAGTGAACCCATTCTTCGTCTTCTTCTTCTGCTAAAAACTGATCCGGCTTTTGGATATAGATGCATCAATGTCATTTTGATTTGTATTTATAGAGAGGAGGGAAGTAACAAAAGGGTAGTTTAGTCATTTCAAGTCAGGAATTGGATATGCATATATCTCGAAATCTTTGAAGGAGCCCACGTTCTTATTGCGGCTGATTCTTCTAATGTGACTTGGTCATTCCTATCGACCTCTTATGGTTTGTCAAATCTAATAGATGAACTTTTAGATTAGATTTCACAGAAATTGCATACTGATAATACTGGTAAAACCAAGTGGTCTTACACTTGTAGTTTTTATCTGAGGAGAAAGTCTTCATGTTGCTTCAGGCTAAAAATCCATCTCTCTTAAATATTAGTCATTTTTACCTCGGAAAATCTCATTCCCGAAGGGATTATGGTGAAAGGAGATGATGACAGAGATACAGTCTTGTGTAGACGATATGCGGAATCTCCACTGATCTGAATTGGTGGTCCCTTAGAAAGTAGAACTTCTCGGTTAATAATATATATGACAAGAACAAGACGCTAAATGCATGTTAGTATTTGTATTCTCTGGTCATTAAACTGTATACTGTTAACATCTTAAAACGAGATCAGAAAATGCCTCTTTTGTCTCTAGTGGAAGGAGTCGGTGCTTGAAAACACAGAGCACGTCCCTCTCCTGTTTCCTTAGACTACCACTTGTTCACAAGTTAAAGGATGTAAGTGCTTACATCAGCTGTTTTGTACCTAAATGAAACTTTGGGTTTTACTTTTCAAAACCAAAGAGAATCAGATATGAGACCAAAGATACATCATACAGTGTCACAACAACAGCATAACATATGTTTTAAACATGGAAACAAATACACAAAGGCATTTTAGAAACACACATGAGGAGGAATTAACTTTCCTGGGTTCATAATATCGTTTGGGTCCAACATTTTCTTGATCCTCTTCATAGTTTGCAGTGCTTCTATTCCCAGTTCTTTCTCCAGATACTTCGTGATATAATAAAAAACTCGTTCAAATCACAACTGCACATCCGTATGAATGTAACACAAGACATAATAGGATATGAAAGAAGCTATACCTTCATTTTTCCTGTTCCAACACCGTGCTCTCCAGTACATGTTCCTGATAACAAAGTGCATTTTCAGAATCATGTCTTCTGAATCAAGGAACAAGCATCACACATTGTATATAACAGTCATACGTACAGTAGGTGAAGAGAGAAGAGTAAGGAATATGCATATCTAAAGCAACTTAAATCTAATAAGCACGACAGCAGTAACATATTAGATGCTAGGTGTCATCATGTGTTTGCACAACTTCAGCAACATATAATGTATAGCTTACTTGTTGATATTTCTACCAAACGGAACCAACATCTATTCCTATCGATCTCCAAAACTTCTGCTTTTTCATTGTTGCTAAAAGGATTTGTTAACAAGTTTCAAATATTTTACTGTCTAGCACTTTTACATGCTCACAAGGAATGGAAAAGGCAATTACCATCCATGGACAGTGCAGTATGAACCATAAGGTGGTTCAGTCTTTCTGCTTCTTTTCGCTGCTCTTCATTGTTTGGATCAAACATAATACATGTATGAAAATTTCCATCTCCGGCATGAGCAATGACAGTACTGAAAGTAGAACAATTATAGTCAGTATACACTTTATAAGAAGTAAGAGCTTAGTAAGTTCATAATGTTCAGCATAGGAAACCATAATACCACATCAAGGGTGAAGCATCAAGCTCTTTCTTGGATCTTGATATTATTTCTCCAAGGTGAGACAACGGGACACAGACATCCTGTAGAAGATATAGTTACAAATGGTTCCTTGTTGTTTGACCTTAATATGTATATAAAATATAAAGTAAACAACGAAAAGGTCTATGTCATAACATGATTTGAGGTTTCCTTACGTAGCTTGGAACGTTCATCTACAACCAATAGTGTTACCTCTAGTAAAGAACATACCGTAGTCATTGCTTCATGACCTGGCGCCATCGCATAGCAAGCCCATAGCGCCTCCTTTCTTATCTGCGTGATTAATGGAGTCAGAGAAAGTATATCCATTGGTAACTCAATCTTATAAGGAAACAAATGGCACTGTAATAAATGTACAATTTTATCTTGCATGTAGCCTCATTCTCAACGACAAAAATCTCCAGGACATGTTTATTCACATTTGGTAGTACATTATAACGGGGATAGTCAAAAGATAAAAAATGGCAATATCTCGAAACCAGTCACTTGCAAGAGTCAATAGAACAAAAACACAGTACAACAACAAGAAGTACATGCTTTCCCCTTTTTTTCCAATTTCTCATTTTATGCTAGGAGGTTGAAGGGGGAAAGTGGTGGGAGTGATTCCCTAACATAAGTTACCTTCCAGAGTTCTTTTTTTGCTTCAGGTTCTTCTGCGAACACAAAGTCTGATCCATTGTGTTTAGAAGCAATCTGCTGAACAATTTGCGTCTGCTCACGGGCATATGCCTCTAAATGAGAGAAAAAAGTAAAAAATGAATCAGAGGATTAAAAGACAGTTATTCTCTCTTTATGTATCTAGTGGCAAGACTAAGCATGAGACTCCTGTAATCGGCTAAAATATTACAAGGGAGTGAATATGATTTCTATAACATCTGCAGGTACTGTTCAAAAGGCAAACACTGCCACAAGAGATGTATAATCTTAAATAACTTGAAATACCACTTGGAAAGTACAAGAAATATGATGCAGCATCACCTGTTCCTATAAATTCGAACATCAGAGTTGGAGCTTTGGTCAAGTTTTTTCCGTTTGCCATATTAATAGCCTGGATTTGAACCTCGTCAAGAAGCTCCACTCTTGAGACCTGATGAGGACAAAGTAACTACTGAGAAGATTTTTAAAATAAAGGTACAGCTGAGCAGAGGTCTAACCTGTATTCCAGACAGCATAGTAGCAATGGCCACGTCTGCAGCATCCTTAACTGTAGGGAAATTGCACACTGCCACCTAAGATTGATACTGAAATCGTTGGAAAAATCGGTAATTGTTGCAAATTATGGCAAAAGATGTTCTGTCAGACAAATCAGGATAAATATTTGTGATGCTAATGTACACTCAGAGTGTTGATATGATGTACGATCCCTTCCCAGAATCGTCCTAAGCCCATACTAAATCAGGAAGTCTTACAAAACAAAATAAGGGTCAACAAGGCATATTACTTCCAAAATTCCTTTAAATGCTTCAGATTTGATTTTGATATTCATTTTACTCTGCTTATTTTACTGGACAAGAAAGGGTTGAAATATAATTATTAAGCAAAGTGACAAATTAAGCCAAAGCAGCGATTTGGAAGTCTATCCAATATCTATTTGTTTGGCAAGGGTAATTTGTTTGGAAAACAACTGAGCTCAACTATAAACTTTAAGGAGGAACTAAATCACTTCGTGAAGTAGCATGGGTATCTTTCTGCTTGACAGAAATCTGAATTAGCAAAAGTAAAAAGTAAAAATACCACTGAATGCTGTGGGATTTTCTGAAGCCGGAGAGTAACCTCAGTTATGATTCCCAAAGTCCCCTCACTTCCAATCATCAAGCGCGTCAAATCGTAACTGAGACACCATTTCAATAAGTATCAAGCATTAGCTCAAAAGGCTAAAACTAGCCTGCTTGGTGTATAATCATTGCAGGGCACTAAGAATTGAACTAAATAAAAAAAGTTCTGCGGGATACAGATTGTTGTTAGTCCTCCCAATATTTGGGTGAGTAGTTTTTAGCCAAAGAGCCATGAAAGATAGTTGAAGACTGAAGACAAACCCAGCAGCACTCTTTCTGGCACGAGAAGCTGTCTTCACAACATCTCCATTAGGGAGAACCACCTGAGATGAGCTTAGAATAAATAAAACAGAATTGTACACTAAGGGATAAATTAATGGAAGAAATTATAACAAACCTTAAGGCTTATAACGTTGTCACGCATAGTTCCATACCTACAAGCTAGTAGCAGAATTGTCATAGCCAACCGGATTAAAGCACCCCCACAATCATCAGAAATAAGGGAAAGTAAACAAGTGAATAGTAACGTTGCAGAAGAAATACCTTACAGCTAAAGAGCCAGAGCAACGCGTAGCACACATGCCTCCTATAGAGGCACCAGGTCCTGTACCACATTCAGTTAATCAAATTGCTTAATGGAGCCCAGAGGCGCGGAAAATGAAGTTCGAGAGTCAAACGAACACAACACTACAGATGTTAGATGACAAAAAAAATTCTCTCCTAAGGGAAATTTCGTCTCCGTGAAATAAGATCAGTTAATCTAACAAATGTTCCAAATATAAAGGCAGGTATATGAAAGCTATGATTTGAGAGACGAGGTACTATCTCAAGGTTGTCTAACCTGGATCAAGAGGAAAGAATAGGCCGTATTTTTCCAAATATTCATTAAGCTCCAACCAACCAATTCCAGGCTCAACAACAACGTCCATATCCTCCACATGTAATGCTTTCACCCTCTAAGATTTGACAGAAGTCGCATAATTAAAAAATTGTATGTGGACTATAAGTGATCCATATTCTTTCTATTTCGTGAATTAGGATATTATTTAGGGATTTCATTTCATTATTTCCTTTTCATTTAGTGTTCTAATTTAAGTTATTTTAAACAAGGTTGAGGTCTCGTTTGTGAGACTCATCCAATCTAGAGGTGATACGGAGGTTTTATTGGGTTAGGCTGAGGTTGGATATGCATGCCGCCAAAGGGAACGAGTAACATCATTTCAAATTCTCTTCCTAACTAATGTAGCAGGTTCATGGAATGAAAGGCCATATTCTTTTGTTGTATAACACCAAAATATATGTTTAAAAAGAAATTGAAGGATGATTATGTCAGACACAAAAGATTGCACATACCTTCATTAATGACATGTCAATGCACACGCCTCCTTTTGGAGCCAGGGTATGACCCTCAATCGATGTTGCCCCACCATATGGAACGATAGGAACCTGATCAAATAGTAAAGGTTTCCTGTTTTAATTGTTGTTCAAGAGCATGATACATATCCAAGCCACACAAAAATAAAGGTTAAAATCAATCTAGTAGGAAGTTATATATATAGCAACTGATATAGCACGTTCGCATAAATTTGAAAAGACTGAGTGAATCTTCCAACAAGTACAACTTACAAACCTCATATTCGTTGCAGGATTTAAGAATTTCGGACACTTCTTCTTCGGACCTAAACAAAATTCAAAAGGATCATGATCCATGCATTCTTTTTGTCTTATAATTACAAGGATGATGCAAAAAGAGCAACAGAAGTGAATTTAGGCAATTAGAGACCATTCTCAACAAACAACTGATCTCACCTCGGGAAAACAACAACATCAGGAATGTTAACTGCCTTGTGAAAACTGTTCTGCGGCTTACCATGGAAATACCTCTCATCGTAGTCTATTGTCAGGTTATCCTTAAATACACAAGGAAATAGATAAGCAGTTAAATTCAAAAACAGAAGTTATCAAGTTATACTTAATGTGATAATCAACTATATTCAAAAATCATAGTACGTTGTCAAGTTATCCTATAGACACACATAGTTTCTGATCAATAACTTATCCATAGCAGAAAAATCAGAAATTTCCACATATAACCGAGCCAAGGAATTGTTCAAAATCACAAATGAAAGAACCAATTCACATTTGCAGATACCTCGAGGATTGTTCTCAATCGAGTAATAAGCTCCTCAGGAACCTCTTTGTATTCCCCTTTAACTACAGGTTCAGTACTATCTTTTCCGCCAACAGTTAGATCTCTGCAAAGAAATAGATATAAGCAATCCAAAAAAGCTGGTGACTTTTCATACACTAATTCCATAAATCAGCCGTAAAAAATAGACGAACCGAGGATCCAAAACCGATGATTCACTGATAGAAGGATGAGATTGGTTGAGGAATGCGAAAGAGGTGGCGGAGGCGGCAATTGCCAAAGGGAGAAGAGAGCTCGACCACCAAGTTGGGAGTCTCCGTCGTCCTTTTTCCGGAAAAATTACGGTCGAGTCACGCGTTAACTTGGGGGTCGAGTGTAGATGACGACGACAAGGTCGGAGAAAAGAGAAAACAGTTTTACAGCGAGCGAATCGTGAGGAAAAAGCCATGGATTGCGGATTTTTCAATGCCAGTGGAGTTTTGAGAGTAGAGAAAAGGCTAATCTTTTAACAAATTTGATTACTTTATTATTCGTTCTTCATTATAACATCAACGCAAATACACTGAGATTCTTCTAAATTAATCAGAATTGTTAAAACTGAGATCAAGGGTCTCAGTAAATCTGTGAAGTTATACCAAATATACTATCTTTTTACAATTCATCCAAAAAAACTTAAACCGGAGAAATCTGGTTCCCGCCCAAAAAATAACAAAATCAGAGATCAAAGTTAGAAAGAGAAGGAAGTGATTTCACAGTCGAAGAGGAGGAAAAAGAGGAGTTGGAGATGGAAGAAGAACTCAAGAGCTTGAGCAAGAGTTTGGGAGGATTCTGCAATCATCTTCAAAGCAGCTGCGATGCTTTCAATCACTCTCTTCTCCGTCGTCCCATCCCTCTCGGTTTCTTTCTCTTTCTTCAATTTCGTCATCATAAACCCTCAACTTTTTTGATTTTTATTTCCTATTTTGGCAGATTCGGCTTCATCCACTTTCATCAAGAGCCTCAATCGTCGACTTTCCACTGCTGCTTCCGAGCTCAATTTCCTTGATTCTATGTCTTTTGGTACTGTCTCCTTCGAGGAGCTTCTGGGTCACTGTAATCAGATTTACAAAAATAATCATAAGGATCTCTTGCGTCTCCAGGACCGTCTCATAGAATTTGGCTATGTTCCTGGTACACTCTCATTTTTTTCGATTTAAAAATTGAGACTTGCTCGTAGTGTACTGTTTCGAAATGGAATATAGTGTGTTCCATGCTTCTCTCAGATTTTATGTTTTTTTGGATATAGAAATGGGTGAGATTGATGAAAATAGAAATGAGAAATCTGACTTTAGAGCATTTGGTCAAGAGGATTCAAAACATTCGGGTGATGATTTGGAGCATCGTTCAATAAAAAAAAGGATTACACGAGGACGATCTGTATCCCTTTTCTAAGAGAAATTAATCTTTTTTCAGCAGTTGCTTATCGTTTCCGGTTACATTGCATAGTTAGCTTCATCTTAAATCTTGGGAAGATTATTGATATCAACCAGACGATAAGCAGCTTTAAGCCATATAGATTTATCACACTTTTATGTTTTCTTTGGTAAGCTTATCAAATCCTGACGTTTTGTTATGACAATTGGTGAAACAAGGAATGTTAGCTGAGAATCTGTTTTGCTCTGTGCTGGAAAATTTTCCTTCAACTTTCTTAGTCTGAATGATTCACTATATCTGAAGAACCTTGGCCTGTCAGATGCTTGTCTTGCAAATTTAGCTTCAGAAGGTGATGCAGTTACATTATTTTTCCACTCTTGATATCCTATTATGATTTGCTGTAATTATTTAGGATATAGTGGATAGTTTTGCTACTCTGATCATGCTCTTGATGTTTCTTACTTTTTCCAACTGTTGCTAGTTAATGATAATGTGAAGGATCCTGACACATCTCTCAAAGAATCAGTTAAGTAAGTTTTATGCCTCTGAAATATAAATCCATGTGTTTCCTCTTTGTTGTACATCAGAATTTCTTTTTGTTTATGATATAGGGCCAAAAGTTTACCTGCTCCAAAGGCGTCAGTGCTTTGCAATGGTTATTTCTAAGCTTTTACTACTGTGATATGATTGTCAGTGTGTTCTTCAGTCTCCGGTACATTATGGTAGACTTTTTTACATGCAGAAGATGAGTATGCGACACCAGAGATGGATATAACTAGAGCGACTACAATAACATTGGTTAAAGAGGAATATGAAAATCTTCCTTCTTTTATGAAGTCTCTGGCATCGTGGGAGGTATGAAGATTATCCAAATTTTGTTCTCAAGTATTAATTAAGAACACATATTACATATAATTAATTCTTAATAAATCGGAGAGCAAAACAAATTCTGTCAGTCTCATAGTTTTTGCAATTTTTGGATAATTTTCTGCCTTCAAATTATTGCCTGTGCAAAACTGAAAGTTGGCTCATCTGCTACAATTTTGCAGTTTCTGGCTGTCAAGTTGTTTTCTGCTCTTTTAACTTTCAGAACCACTAATAGAAGACTTAAGTTAGTTTTCAAGAATTATGTTATCAATTATGTTAGTTTTCTTTCCTTTCAATGTCATGTATGTTATTACTGTCGAGAAATTCTTCTGGTTCTTTACATATTCTGTAGACGTGGTTCTTAAACCTGCAATATCCTCTGGTTCTCCACCGGAGAATGAGTTTTTGTTCATAATTTGTTTTTCCTCTCTCACTGCCTTGTTCATGCTGCCGCATTGCATCCTCTCTGACCTGTCTTTGGTTATTTAATAGGCTCATAGCACATCCTTATGTTGTTCATTTATGAAACAAGCTTCTGGTGCAATGAGATAACCAGGAGTAACTACGAGTATTGGAAAATTATGAAGAATTGTTTGATGCAACTTAACTAGTTATATTCTTCAAGGCTTATAATGTTATATCCATTTTCTATATAGTTGCCATGCATTGTATCATATGGCTGAGCTGAATCAATTTCCCTAAATATGTTGAATGTCTGCTTATGTTTCCATTCCAGGATCTGCTCAGTGCCGTGGAGAAATTCAACTCAGTCCCCAGTAGCAAGAAAGAAACAAAGGGGTCTTACTACTTCCGGGCAGATGAGATTCCGACTCTAAGCCTGGGTAGGTTCATATCTTCGTCATTACATATGCTTGTAGGACCACTAGGTTGATCATCATATGCCAGCATCTTTCTTAAACCACATTAAAGATGCAGAACTAGAGTTTGGCCAGTAGCTTCAATTTATATCTTCAATCATATACACATGAAAACATTGCAGAGAAAATGATGATGGTTGTATGGCAGGCCATAAGGAGAAAGCGTATACAGTGCTGCTGACGCGAATGAAGAAACTTGTGGCTGAGAGAGTAGACGGATTTGTCTCATATAGAGTTGCATAGAGAGCTTAGAGTTGATGTTTGATAAGATCCTTGTCTTTTGGAAAATTTCAACATGTTAAGCCTAAGAGTGTGATTATCTTCGACAAATGAAGTTTCAGATGTGGGACCCACCACTATGTTGAACAACAATAACAAATGGAAAAGAATAGAATCAATCTCCCGAGTCAAAAATATTCATAAAACCCCAAATCTCTAAAATTACAAATGTTTCGGTATTCTATTAACTCTGAAAGCCAAGCCGTGCTCCCGAATCCAAGCGACGGGCTTTCATATAATTTTTGTGTCCCAAATGAAAATGAAAATGTGATGTGCCAATGGTCTCACACATCCCACATATTAACACAACGTATTGAAGCACGAAAAGAAAGGGAAAGAAAAACAAACACACTATTATCAATGCGCAACTCAAAAACCCTATCATCAAAAAGACCAAATTCTCTACAACATCCTACTGTCATCATTCATCCACACACCTCACACTTGCGATGCTCATTGGTCCCACAATGTCTCTCCCTGACATTTGTGTTTTTGTTTTTCTTTGTTTGTGAGCTAATTGTATATTTTCACAGGCTTCTCGTAAGTGTGTCGGTTCTACAAAAGAGAGACTTTTCCTAAGTAAATAACAAAAGGAGACTTCGGTTACAAGGAAATAATCTAATACCTCATGATTTATTACCTGGTTTGCAGCATAAGCCCTCTTAGGAGTAGTGTCAGTATGTTCCAACCCAAGGTACTGCTCAAAAGCACCGTAGACATCTCTCCTCTGTTTGCCATGTTTGTTCCCAACAAGAAACAAAAGTTAGCTCTCAGATATTAGAGCTTTCGAGATATATTATAGGGGAAGAAGTAAGGAAACACACCTGAAAGCGATTGTAAACAACATCTGTGTCCTGCAAGTACTCTGGGCGCCCCATTGACATAAACGCAAACTTCCACTGCATAATGAAACACGATTGTATCAGTTCCCCCAAACACATAGATCTATTAGCACCATCGAATTATTACTCAGTCGTGCATACCTTGGCAAAGTCCTCATCGGATACATGAAGCTTCTTTTGGATACGGTTCTTGATTTCTTCAAGAGTTTCACCTTCATGGATTACCAAGAAGAAGGGCTCCCCAAAGTTTTGCACTTGCTGGGCAACAAACAAACACAATACAGATAAGACACTTTGCCATGCGCCCTTATTCAATATGCTACAACCCCCTATAACGGTTAAATAAACAAAATCATGATAAATGATTATCACCTGATTTTGTCCAGTCTCCTTAGCAAAGTGGTACACAAGAATTAAGCGGTCATTTGGACCAATATTCTTTTCTTCTTCCGGAATCTGAAATTTGAGAAAACATAAGTCAGCCTCTCTGAAGGATGAATTAATAACCAGGGACAACATGCATTAGATATCCAAACAACTGGCTACTTCAAGCTCTTGATGACACATAAATTGTGTATTGATCCCCACACAAAACACTGTTCACCACAAGCATTCTAATATAGTTTCTAAGAATATTATAACTCATCCACTGAAAAACTATTATGTCTATTTACGTTGATATCCAAGTTTGAAAACAAAATTGCATTCTGGGATAGAAAACCAAATTGCATTTTAGGTAACTAATGAATAGCGAGACAAATCGAAGGTGCCCCCTAGTAACATACCTCCTCAGCTCGTAAAGTCCAGTACTGGTCATTTATATTCTCAATTCTTTCAGTTGCTGGGAAAATCTGCAAGGCATATCACAACGTAGGATTAATGTTTCAGGTTCATGAAAACATTAACTCCAATGTTAAAAGATAAGAAGTCTCTTGTTACCTTGTAGATCTTGTGGTAAAACACCTCAAGTAATCTCAGTTCTGCATCTGGATTTGACAGCTCCACCTGTATCAAGCATAGCCCTTAGAATCACAAGCACAATATTCAATGGCGTACTTTTAGAGTAAAATTCAATGTCCAAAAGTAAAAAAATTTCAGCAACAATGCTAACAAACATGGAGGTCAGCAATAGATGTATTTCAATAATTTGGATGTGGTGCCCTCAATTTTAGTGGAATGTCAATTTAATGTAGTCCTCTCAGTGATTTATAGACAAGCAGGAGAGTAAAATTCAGAGATCAATCGAGAGGACAACTAAACGCCTACTTCCCAAACTGAACCAGCCATTCAACAGACAATTGCAACTATATTGACCCACCTTTGTTTTAAGTTCATTAATAACATCTCCAACCGTGCTTTGTTTAGGTAGTCTGATATTGTGGGTTACCACCTGTATAGTTATGGTTAAAAGTCTTGAAAGTTAATCCAATAAATAAAAGAAGACTATAAATTACAAAAAAAATCTAAACATACTTCTTCTTTCGTAGCATGATGGAAAGCGACTTTTAAGGTCTTAAGACCTTGCAATTCTGGAAGAGGAATGTCCAGAACTTCATAATACAAAATGTCAGACGTCTGAAAAAAAAATTCATCCAGTAAGCAAACATGCAACATGTAGCACAACGAATAAATAAAGTACACTGAACGTTTCGTCCGTTACCTGATTGTAGTGAACTAACATATCTGACAAATGGTCTACTCCACGAAATTTGATAGGCTGAGGCTTGGGTTGCTGGGAATAACAATTATGAGATGTAAGCCTGAGTTTGGTTGGATCATCAAGACCAAGCTTATGAGCCACTCTTTCCACTACATCGTCATAAGTGTGCAACTTTGACCTAAAAAATAAAAGAATTACGGAGTTTTACTGAAATAGGCTTGAAAGACATTCGTCCACAGAGGTACTTACAACTCCAGCACGAACTCATCTTCTTTAGGTTTTTCCAGAGCACGAAACCGGACCAGCTACAAAATTACAAACCAAAATAGTTAATCGACAACCAAATCATGCAAACTAGAATTGATTTTACAAAACATCTCAAATTTGCTATGAAGACTTGAACTATGAGAGTAAGGGATACTTGCATACCAGTACAATAGAACGAATTAGTTAAAAATCAGCATATGCTATGATTCTAATAGAACATTAGGCCCTTGTGGCGCAGATATAATATGAAAATTTAAGTTTTGAGCTGCTGCATGAGACCACTCAACCGATGCAGCCTAATTTATAAAACACTTACCATTTCACAGAAATCTTATCGCTACGTGATCTATTTTTAGCCTAACTTACCAAGCTTAGCTTAACGAAACAGTGGTTAACAGAAATATACCTGTCTATTTTGAACATATTCAAGAAACGAAGGCACAGCTGGGTAGCGGCATTCAATCTCCTTGTTAACAACAGGTTTCTGAAAGCAAATGATATCTCCATCTTCAATCTGAAAGAAAAATACTTTATGTCACCAACGAGATATGACTGCAAATGAAAAAATACAGTAGATACAAGTGGAACATTACTTGACACAATCTGAATGAAGTTTTCTTATCCAAGTGTTCGCACATAACACAAGGTTCAAACTTGATTTCCTGTAGATAACCCCCCAAAAAGTCGAATAATATAATCAATAATTATAAGATCAAAAAAAAATGACAGGCAGCAATAGCAACAAACCTCAAAAAGTTCTATTTCTTCATCAGGAGCAAAGCCAACCATTTCGTTCAGTTTTCCAGTTATATCCATAGGCTTACTGGAACTTTTCACCATCAGTCTGCCAGCGTAGCTGGTACCCCAAAAAGAAAAATTTAGCTAACTCTTAAATATATATAACAAAAAAAGACAAGGTATATTTTTCTGATAACAAAAAAAGAGGAAGAAAGATCTCTTTCTTGTAGAATAATTTCTACTACAGTTGTGGTTAATTTAAATAGAACTCAGAGTGCATACCGAGAGGTGAAAAAACTGTATTACCTTAATACTGCCTTCTCGGGATCATAAAGCTTAAAGAAAAGAAGTATATCTTCTTTTAATTTTTCAGGAGGAGGAATAGGACGTAAATCCTGAATTTCAAGAATTGGTAAGAAAATTTTAGTTCATCTTCCGTGTTGATCAATTAGCTTCTGTTTTCTTTCAACGATAAAGGCTTAACAATTAGATTTGAAACCAGGAGTTATTACCAGGTGCTCTATTTCCAAAAACAGCTTTAGTTCTGCAGTGTTTGCCTTGTTAGATGCTTCTCTTATTTGTCCAACCTACAAAACCCATTTTCAAAAATAAACACATTTGTAACTGATGCACATAAAGTTATTAGTAAAGGATTCTTACATACTACCAAGTTATAAATATAAAGTGTACAGCATAAACAAGGGTAATTCATTTTCGAAAAACAGAGAAACCTGTGCTAGGGAAGTCTGAAATACAAACGAAATAAAGGGCTCCAAACAGCAGGATCAAAAAAATTTGAAACCGCAAAAATCAGATTCTTACAGGAAATAAAGAGTTTGCGGATGATCAGATTCTATAAAGACAAACTACGTGCATGAATAGCAATAAGAATGATAAATCTACCGGTTGTAATTCCTCCTGAGGCGTAAGGGGGCGATTGGGACGATAGGTATGGTTTTGTCGCTTTGCCCAAATCCAGAACCTCTGTAACTGAACAGGTACACCAAATTCTTTGGCTACCTCCTCCTATATCAGCATAAAATTGAAAGTCAACAATAGGAAAGTTTACAAATCCAATTTTAGTTAGCAGCAATTCAAATATTCTCATGAAATCCAGATCGATTTTTCTTCACCTTCAAATTGGAATGAAGTTACCATGAAAGACAGTTTTCACATAACCGATTTATCTCATAGATGTAAGTTGTTTTCTTTTTGGAAAAAAAGATACCTTAAATTGTTGAAATGGTGTCTGTTTCTGGATCCGGAAACTACGAACTTTGTCATGATCAACAAGATCAAAATATATATCCTTCCCAATTTGTTCCTTAAGGTCTTCATCTCTTGCAACCTTTTATTTTAACAGAGATTATTAGTAACAGTACCAAATTGCAGTCTGAAATAGTTAAAAATATATTATTAGGGTCAATTGATAGGAGAAACAAACCTTAATGATCGTAAATAAATGAGCTTGTGCCTTGTATCTTCTTTTATCTTCCTTTTCTTCTTGTTCTTTCTTCAGCCTCACCTATCAAAATGTGATAAGCTAATCAGGTAAAACCAAGACGCAAATAACTTCACGTGAAATGCATGAAAGCATTTTACCCTTAAATGTTCTGCAATGTCTTTCTCATCAACGTTGCAAATTATTTTATCTTTGTCGCTTTCCCGGATATATACAAGCATGTACGCATTCGAGTACTTTGTGAATTTGAATGGCGGGTTATTGAATCCAGGATTAGTCTGTGGTAGCTGAAAAGACACCAAAGCAACTATGTCAGGCAAGCGGATAGAATAGGGTGCAAATCATACATAATGTAGCAAGAAAATGTAACCTCTTCTTCACCACCATATTGCTCCTCCAATGCCCTTTTCAAATCTTCCTTGGTTACTCGCTCATCATCAAATTTATACCTGAAAGTTAGAAGTTTACACTGGCTTTTTAGGAAAAGAAAGGTCAAAGAGAGATGCACAGACAACATATATATATCTAGCTCCAGAATATGAAACTTATTCAAGCATACAATATCATGAATGTTATTTCGATAATAGAAAGATGCATACCACTGATCTGAGAGAGTAGGCCTTATAAAAGCATAATAGTGCCCACCATGTACTCCTCCACTATGAACTAAGACACTGCAGACAAACAACAAGCAGGTCAAGCACATATATGTAACCGCAACCAAAAGGATAACCTATTCAGGTATCTTGCAGTCATAAAGTACTAATTAGTTGTGCACATATAACTACATATCTAAGCTACATAAAGCATATTCCGTGAGAAGACCACACAGAAAACTCCAAGAAAACAAAAGCGTGAGACAGCATACCATATTAATCAACAGTTGCATTTTGCATTGACTCTAAACTGTAGATAAAAGGTCCTGTGGAATCTACTGCATCTGTATCAAAAGATAAAATATACCTATGAAGTGTGTAAAGGTTGCGGACACTCCTGTCAGCATCAGGGGATAAGTACTTTCCATTTTCTCTATCAAGATCCAGTTGAAGTGGAAATTCATAGCGATCATTTATCTATCAAGAAAAGCTACATCAGCATTCACTAATCAGGGCACCACCAAACGAGAAAGTAGAATTCAACCACATACTCACTTCCTAGGTATAAGCACTAACCTTCACCATGGTGTCCCTCATAAAGTCATATTCAAACCTCTTGAGCTGGAGTTGAAGAACTGGTGGAAAGTCAATGAAAAGAACACCTTTTTTTGCATCCTGAAACAACAGACATCAAGTTACACGAGAATAAGACCAGATAAGGGGACTGCGTTTGTAACAATAACAGTCAGGCCAGTGGTAAACTTGGCTTCGAAGACAATACTAGTTAAAAAAGGTTCCACAAGATCTCTTGGCTTTGGTTGCTTTGTAAAACTCTCATGTTATGAACTATCCACACCTTTTGATATGCAGAATAGGCAAATACAAGTTGCTAACTACACAATGTCCGTAATGAAAAACTAACCATCCCCAGAATGTAAAATGTAAGAGAAAGAACAAGCAACCTGTAAACCATGTCCTTCTGCATGATATTTGTTGTCTCCTTCAAGACGTTCAACTTCAACATACTTGTCAAAAGAAGCATAAACATCCTTGCAGCCTTTAACATCCAGCTGAAGGTCTGCCATAAGATGGTAACATGACAATAAAGTTTGAGAGACAGAAAAGACAACAGAGTGCAATTAAATAATACTATACCGTAAAATGATTCTTTCCGTGTAGATTTGTAATCTACATTTATGCACTCAATATAATTCATATGGTGACCCTCAAATAGCTGTTGAATTGTTCCCTCCACAACAGTTCCCTATAAAGAAAATTAAAGAAATTCAAGATAAGAAACAACTGAGAGCGAATCATGGCCTCAAAGCAAGAAAAAAATACCTTCATTTTGTCCTCAAGCTTTTCGCAGAGAACCCGATTGAGTTCTTGGACATCATGTTGCATGAAAGAATCATATGTATCCCAACCAAACGACTTTGTCAATTCTTTTGTTGCAACACTAGTGTCGTTATACTGGAGCTTGTAAAACAAACTTTGGAGAGCCAAAGGTATACTAGCTGTGGGTGCATCATTCTCAGTTGTCGGCATGTGGTATACAGCCTACAGCAACATGCAAAATTCAATGTTCTTCGTTTTGGACATTTGTGGGAACTGCAGGATTTAACAAACTAAAGAATAGAAACCAGAATATATCTAACCTTTCTGAAGTAAGGTATGTGGTATAGTGTCTGTAGGAGAGAATTCATGTAACAAGTAGCACCTTGGTTCTTGAGTCCAACGAAACCAGTCTCTTTTTTAGAGTCATATGACCAGTAATCAAGGACCTTCCGTACAGCGACTTCAGCTTCAACCAAAACGGTATCATTCACTAAATATCCTCTACTAGGATCATAGAGTTCACTGAGAGGCATGAAAGA
>JAKUCM010002689.1:0-79744 GCA_023374145.1 Lepidium sativum | reverse complement strand
ATGTTACATGGAAAATGCTAGCTATATATTCACACATAAGAAAATGAGAATTTCGTGTCAAACATGTTGGCATCATCCATCTGCTACACAAAGCTATCTTTTCTAAATGTCACAGCAGTGCAGCCTTTGCAACATTGTATAATTATATTCCATAGCGCCACAATAAAAAGGCAAGTAATACAGATCACTTATCCTACTATTGTAATCACTGAATCAACACTAGGATGTAGACATAGACTATTGTAATCTATGGAAGAGGGTTTAGATGCGTACACATGGACATGAAAATCTCAGTTAATAAAATTATAAAGAATAAACTAAACCAGTATGTTACCATAAAATTTTGCTCCGGCTGAGGGAATATAGTATACGGATTAACCTCCTCTTCAGATGGCTCTGGGGTTGCTTCAACAGCGGCTTTCTTTTCCTAAAGGTAAGCCACAAAATGAAGAATTAAAGCCACAACATACACAATAGAAAACACATGCAAATGAAACTTTCAATCACCTCGACTTTGGCAGGCTTCTCTTTCTTCTCTTTCTTTTTTGTAGGTTTTTCATTATCAGCAGCAGTCTTCTCACCAAGCAGTTCATACATTTTTTCTTCTATGATTTTCTGTTGCAGACATGAAACTGGATAAGAAAACTAAAATTTCGTTTGTGAATAGTAAAGAAAACAGGCTGCTTAAACTGTTAAGTCACCTTTATAATCGTAGGATCTGCCCATGGCAAACTTTTCCGGACTTGTCCCACTAATTTACCATCTACACGACACATACATCATTTAAAAAACGAAAAAGAAATAAGATGATTATGTTATAGAGATCTGAGCAATATATATGACTTGATTAAACCGAGTGCCACAGATATTGAGGCATAAACCAAACACTAACTATTAGTTCGGTAGCGCTGCTCCAATATTGTTTTCTTATTCTCTTCAAAGATTTCTTTGACTGCTTTCTTGATATCTTCTGGGGAAACTTCAATTCCTGTTCCAAAGCGTTAATGACGATCTCATCACCAAATCCAAGGGAAAACTTTGAAAACTGTAACCTCAAAAGCAATGTGTTCATAAAGAAAAACAGAAACAATAGAATCATTGACACTGAAAAAAGAAAATAATCTGCATGCAAAACAATTTTTACCAACACCACATGCTTCCTCAAATTCATTTAATTTGAAATCCTCAGATCCAACTTTGTTTAGAAAAGAAATTGCAGCATCCAACTGGGCTGGAGTTTTAATCTGTAGATTCATAAACAGAATGAAAAAACGTTAGCCAGCTTCCATAGACAAAACAGAGCCTACCCCAAGAAAAGGAATTTCTGATAGATAAATTCCAGCAGCAGAAACTCTAAATGACGGAGCCATATGCTAACCTTCGAAGTAACAATGTACTTAAGCAATGTAGGACGATGCACAAGAGCACGTTGCGCAAGAGCATTTGGTTCGTCTCTAGTAGTGACCTGTACATGTAATTGCAAGGACAATATAACCTGAATAAGTATTTGTTTAGCATTGACAAAAATTAAAGGGAGTATAGACTTCATACAACAGCAGAAAGTTTCATGTTGCTAACTTTTAAAACACAATGGAATTATATTAACCATAAATTTATATCTCACCGAGTACAGCAAATTTCCAGTAGTTCGATCGCACCCATTAGTGACACCAGCCTGAAAAAGAAAGTCTTGATGTAAAAAATTGAAGAGGTAACAGATCAAATTACAACAGAATCACAGATGCAAAGGAGTACAAATCATCAAACAAAGCATTTCGAAGAGAAATTAACAAAACGCAAAAAATTCTCAGAAGAAACATGAAAAATTTCCGGCTTTTTCTATCCAAATTCATCAGATACAATAAGAAACAATAGCGAACACAGAGGACATTAGTAGCGAGAGAAGAAGAGAGAACACACCTCGTGAATAACGGCAGTGAGATTGGAGGTGACCTTTTTGTTGTTAATGGTTTGGCGTGCTGTTTTCTCGTCCAAACCGATACTGAGAAAGAGCTCGATAGTCTTCTCAGAGTTTTCGTCTGTGAGAACCATGGCGCCGGAATAACAGAAACGAGAAAGCAGGCAGGACCTCTTAGGGTTTAATGGTGTGGACGAAGACGCCGCTGATTTCTTCTACGGTTTTAATTTTACCAGATGTCGCCGTTAGTATTAGACCGATACCTTAACCAGAGTAATTAAACCGAAGATGCCTGTGACATCAAAATTGGGTAATGTCGAACCGAACCACAAAATATGAAAGATTGCAAAATGAAGCTTCAAAAAGATAAAGTTTGATTTGGTTTTCAGCCGGATCAAATTCCAAACTGTGTACAAATTGAACCATGAAAGAGACTAATAGAGCATAAAACTGCAAATTCATACCGATAGTTGTAGATTCATAGGGATGTGAGATTATGAGTGAACTAGTGATAAGTAAAGTTTTGATTTTGGGCAAAGAGATGACGATGGTAAAAAGAGTTTTAGGGTTAGGTAACGACAGAAAGCAGCGCTTAACTGAAAAAATCGGTTTAGGAGGGTTTTATCTGAAAACCGATTTCTGATTTGATTATGAACTAATCCAAACGGTTTGGTACCGCGTAGCCCGAGTAATCGGCAACACGTCCGATTTTTGAACACGGAATGCAACCGAAACCAGACCTTGTCCGAGCCATCGCTAACCGCTACGCCGCGAATCTCCGCCTCTGTTTGCCACTCCGACGAACCTCTCTGCAACTTGCGCGATCCGTTCATGCTAATATCATTACTTTCGGCTTCCGGCCACGTGCCCACATTTTGAACCGTTTGATAGATGTGTATTGTAAAGTATCAGAGCTCCATTATGCACGCCAACTGTTCGACGAGATCTCTGAACCAGATAAAATCGCCAGAACCACCATGGTTTCTGGGTATTGTGCTTACGGGGACATCGCCCTTGCTCGATTGGTTTTCAAGGAAACTCCTATGAGCATGCGAGATACTGTAATGTACAATGCGATGATCACTGGCTTCTCGCATAACAATGATGGCTACTCTGCTATTAACTTGTTTAGTAAGATGAAGCACGAAGGATTCAAACCCGATAATTTCACTTTCGCTAGTGTTCTCGCGGGATTGGCGCTAGTTGTCGATGATGAGAAGCAGTGTATGCAATTTCATGCTGCAGCTCTGAAATCTGGCGCTGGTTGTATCACTTCGGTTTCGAACGCTTTGGTCTCTGTGTATTCGAAATGTGCTTTTTCGCCATCTCTGTTACACACAGCTAGAAAAATGTTTGATGAGATCCCTGAGAAAGATGAGAGGTCGTGGACGACTATGATTACAGGATATGTCAAAAATTGTTGTTTTGATTCAGGGAAAGAGTTGCTCGTGGGGATGGACGAGAATATGAAGCTAGTTGCATATAATGCTATGATTTCTGGTTATGTTAACCGCGGGTTGTATCAGGAGGCGTTGGAGATGGTTAGAATGATGGTTTCATCTGGAATTGAGCTTGACGAGTTTACATATCCTAGCCTTATAAGGGCGTGTGCCACTGCTGGATTGCTTCAACTGGGAAAACAAGTTCATGCTTATGCATTAAGAAGGGAAGATTTCTCATTTCATTTTGACAATTCGCTAGTTTCATTATACTATAAATGCGGTAAATTTGATGAAGCAAGAGCCATTTTTGAGAAAATGCCAGCAAAAGACTTGGTTTCTTGGAATGCCTTGTTGTCAGGGTATATTAGTTCTGGGCACATAAGTGAGGCGAAGTTGCTTTTCAAAGAGATGAAAGAGAAGAACATCCTGACCTGGATGATAATGATATCAGGGTTAGCTGAAAACGGGTTTGGAGAAGAAGGTTTGAAGCTGTTTTCTTGTATGAAGAGAGAAGGTTTTGAGCCTTGTGATTATGCATTTTCTGGGGCAATCAAGTCATGTGCTGTGTTGGGAGCGTATTGCAGCGGACAACAGTTCCATGCTCAATTATTTAAAATAGGGTTTGACTCTAGCCTCTCTGCCGGAAACGCTCTCATAACAATGTATGCAAAATGCGGGGTTGTGGAAGAAGCTCAACAGGTGTTTCAAACTATGCCTTGTCTGGATTCAGTTTCTTGGAATGCTTTGATTGCTGCACTGGGACAGCATGGACATGGTGCTGAAGCAGTAGATGTTTATGAGCAGATGTTAAAAGAAGGGATAAGACCTGATCGGATTACGTTGCTTACAGTTTTGACAGCGTGTAGTCATGCGGGTTTAGTGGAACAGGGACAGAATTATTTTGATTCTATGCAAACTGTTTACCAAGTACCTCCTGGTGCAGATCATTATGCAAGGCTAATTGATTTGCTCTGTCGCTCTGGGAAATTCTCTGATGCGGAAAATGTAATCAGGTCTTTACCTTTTGAACCTACTGCAGAAATCTGGGAAGCTCTTCTTTCTGGTTGCAGAGTCCATGGAAACATGGAACTAGGGATCATCGCTGCAGACAAACTCTTTGATCTCATACCCGAACATGATGGGACCTACATGCTCTTATCGAATATGTACGCATCTACTGGCCAGTGGGAAGAAGTGGCAAGGGTGCGTAAACTAATGCGGGATCGAGGTGTCAAAAAGGAACTGGCTTGCAGTTGGATTGAAGTGGAGACACAAGTGCATACATTTCTGGTGGATGATATGTCGCATCCAGAGACAGAAGCTGTTTACAACTATCTTCAAGAGTTGAGTAAAGAGATGAGGAGACTCGAGTATGTACCAGACACTAGTTTTGTGTTGCACGACGTAGAGTCTGATGGTTACAAGGAAAACATGCTGACTACTCATAGTGAGAAGATTGCGGTTGCATTTGGGCTAATGAAACTTCCTCCGGGAACAACCATTAAGGTTTTTAAGAACTTGAGAACTTGTGGAGATTGTCATAATTTCTTCAGGTTCTTGTCGAGGTTGGTGCAGCGAGATATTATATTGAGAGACAGAAAGAGGTTTCATCATTTCCGCAATGGCGATTGTTCTTGTGGAAACTTCTGGTAGGCGAGACTTAGCTTTTAGCAATTCATTTCTACTCAATTCTTACATTTTTTAGGGAAGGAGAAGGCCCCAGTAAAATAAGAGACTCAAGGAGTTATCCGGAGTCAGATGCTAAAGACATGCCATCTTCATTGTTTTGGTATCTCAAGAGTGGCATAAGTCCTCATTACCACAGAAGTCGAAAAGAGCACGAACCCTAAGCCGTTATTAAAACTTGCTTCCCAAGGAAATCAATCCCCCTCACAATATTAGTCGCATAATATGAACGAAGAAGGGACAACCAGATACAGAGCTAGCAGCTCAGGTTAGTCCTGTCGTGAAGGGCTGATCTGCCTTGAATTACTTTGTACTGTAAAATGAGTAAGAAATGCTAGGATAACTGAAGGTCCTCTTTTTCTTTCTTGCAAAAGATAATCTTTGTAACTTTCAGCCTGTCTAGTAATTAAAAAAACTAAAAAATTTGAACACGATGATGAAATTTTTTTTCGGGTCGGTCTCACGCCGGTTGTTGAGAAGCTTTACCCCGTAATGCAAAAGAAGAATATCGCTTGGAAGCTTGCCTCTCTAGCAAAGTTTTCTGTGTGTTGGCATCCGCCCAGACCGTTGCTAATGGTTTCAAATCCACCTCTGTCAGTTCCTGACCCAGGGGTCCCCCTTTGAACCTCTCTCCTCTAGATTAATCTCCCCTGAGCTTATTCCCCCAACTTCCTCAAAATTTAGGACAAAATCGAATTCTGGAGACGGCCAATCTCATGTTCCTTTGTCAGCTCATCGATCCCCATCTCCGACTAAGGGCTCTCTCTGTTGTCACAGCTCAGCCTTCAGCTCTAGGCTCACCTATTTCCCGACCTCACTCACCACCTCATAAATGAGTCAGTGTACTATCAAATTCCTCTAGACTCAAACCGACTCGGGAGCCTTCCACTCATGCCTCAGGAGTTCCGTTCATCGCTATTCAATAAGAAAACATCTCCACTGCTAAGCATGAATTCAAAGATTTCATCTTCGCCCAATATCACGAAGCTTACTGAGATAAAGGAAGAGTGATCAGCATCCTTGATGAATATGCTCCGAGAGCTTCCCAAGAAGCTAATGCTGGGAATTCGAGATCACATTTTCTTATCCTATGCTCCCTTTCAGATGTGTTGATTGTAGGAAATTTGGTCATTAAGTTTATAGATGCCCTTCATGAGGTGCTTCTACTTCCTCACCGTATCCTGGTACCAAACAGTCTTCTAAGGCCTCAAAGACAACTTCACATCTCATCAAACCTCATGTTGACCCAAACCCTGCTACAACTGCAACAGCTGTAATTCCTCTACCATCCAAGACAGATACTCATGGCAGGTTTAGATCTAAAAGCTGCTCTACATCTCTTGTATGAGCTGATTATGTTCCTGCTACAGTGCCACAGACTTTGCACTTGCCTTATTCTCTGCAGTCAAACCCTGAAATGGTTGTATCTACACCTCCTAATTCAGCTATTGTTCTGCAGAATGATGGTGCTACAGAAACACATCTCTCAGCCCCTGTATCCAAAGAAATCATGGTGGTTACAGCTGAAGGAAATTGCGATAACAAAGAACCTTTCCTTTTGGTGAAATCTAAGAGGAGAGGTCGTAAGGCCTCATACTAACCCCTTGAATCTTAATGATTTTTGCCTGGAACATTAGAGGCTTGAATAGTTGGTGCCGTCAAGATTTGACCAGGGAGTAGATACTTACAACCAAACCTATTTTTGGAGCGTTCCTAGAGACGCACATACAACCTTTAAATTCAAGTATAACAGATAGTGCTTTTCCTGCTGTTTGGAAGTGACATGCCAATTTCGATTACCATGAAACAGCTTGGATCATTGTTGTTTGGGAACCAAGTGTAAATTTGGTGGTTTATAATGCTTTAGCTCAACTAGTTATTTGTGGCATTTTTCTACCAAAAGAGGAGTCTGACTGTTTCATTCTCGTATGCCTTTAATCTGCAGGTTGAGTAAATTGCTCTATGGCAGGAGCTCAATGTTCTAAATCATTCTTCTCCGGTTCAAAGCTACCCTTAGGCAGTCTTAGGAGATTTTAAACAGATTTTGCGGGTTGCTCATCATTCGGGTGTAGTTAAGGAGGTGGACACTGCATGGATTTATGATTTTGTTTTGGCTATGCAAGATGCAAATCTTTTTGAGGCTGCAACACACGGTTTACCATTTTCATGGTGGAATAACATGACAGAGGACCCAATTGCCAAACGTATAGACCATGCTCTAATCAATGAGCACTGGTCACTGAAAGCAAAATTAGAAAAGAGTGAAGCAGAATTGTTTTAGAATTTGATTTATCATTGCTTAACTTCAAAGGTTGTTGGTGAATACATTAAATAGAATTGAAGACTGAGAAACCAAAAGAAGGAAAAGAGCCGTTTGTGTTAGTCGGTGGTCTATTCGCTAGGGTTTAGAGTAGAGAGGAGTGAATAGCGGTTTGAATGTCGATTGTCCTTTGTCTTCAGAAGCTTGGGTTGTGCTTTAATGGTTGTTGTACTTTCGTTGCAGGTTTCCGTTTGCGATGGAGACGTGACTCTGGGTTGATTTTGGATCCTGTGATGGGCTGATGCATATTGATTTGGTGTTGCAAATTGGGCCAATTGACATTGGGCCTTGGTCTTGTTTACACACACTGAGTTTGAACCGAAGACCGACAAAGCTTTGATGCGGGAGGTACTTGGTGAAGATATCAGCTAGCTGAAGGGAAGTAGGAACATGTTTGATGATGAGAGATCCGAGAGCAACTTGTTCGCGAGCGTAGTGGAAATGCGTGGCGAAGTGCTTGGTGCGTGGATGAAGCACTGGATTGGCAGAGAGGTGTACAGCCGAGAGGTTATCACAGTATAATTTGGGAGTACGAGAGAGAGGACGATCAATTGAAGAGAGAAGATTGGAGATCCAAGAGAGTTCAGCAGCAGTGTCAGACAGAGCGCGGTATTCGGCTTCAGTCGAGGATCGAGAGACAGTTGGTTGACGCTTGGCGGACCAGCTGATGATGTTGGAGCCAAGGAATGTGTAGAAGCCACCTGTGGAGCGATGAGTGTCGGAACACCCGGCCCAGTCACTATCACTGTAAGCACGGAGAGTGGAATCAGTGACAGAGATGAAGTGCAATCCCATGGTAAGTGTGCCCTTGAGGTAGCGCAGGATTCTTTTAAGCAAGTTAAAGTCTGAAATTGATGGTTTGTGCATCTTCTGGCAGACGAAATTGACAGCGTATTGAATGTCAGGTCTGGTTAGAGTGAGATACTGAAGCTTGCCAGCGAGACTGCGGAAATAGGTGGGATCATCAAAAAGAGTATCCTGATGCGATTGACGCGAGAGTTGAAGGGGTAAAGGTGTTGGCATAGAGGCGCAGTCTTGCATCCCTGCAGCATGGAGCAGATCAATGGAGTATTTCTCCTGATTGAGAAACAACCCGTTCGAGGTCTTGGTGACTTGAATGCCGAGAAAGTAATGCAAGTCTCCCATATCTTCCATCCGAAACTGGACACTGAGAGAGGTTAGTAGAGATGTAATTAAGCGAGAATCATTACCTGTTAGGATCATATCATCAACATATAGGAGTAAAATCATAATTTTGGTAGAATGAGAATAGACAAATAGAGATGGATCAGAAGGACTGCAAGAAAAACCAAAAGATAGGAGATAGCAAGTGAATTTGTCAAACCAGGCACGAGGGGCTTGTTTCAAGCCATAGATGGCCTTATTTAGCTTGCAAACATGACTAGGAAAGGCAGGATTTTCGAAACCTGGAGGTTGTTTCATGTAGACAACTTCCTGAAGATCACCATGTAAAAAGGCGTTTTTAACGTCGAGTTGTTTGATTTCCCAGTGTTCTGAGACTGCAAAATGAAGCACCATGCGAACTGTACTTGTGCGAACCACAGGACTAAAGGTTTCAAGAAAGTCTATGCCTTCTTCTTGTTCATTTCCTTTGGCCACTAGACGAGCACGTAGTTTATCTAAGGAACCATCAGCATTGATTTTGGTGCGAAATACCCATCTGCAGCCAAGAATGTTTGCAGTGGAAGGTGGAGGAACATAAGTCCAAGTGTTGGTTTCCATGCAGGTTGTAATTTCTTCACTCATGGCAGCGTGCCAACCATTATGTTTGAGTGCTGCTATGACAGTTCTAGGCACAGAAGGGATATCCTTGATGGCAAGCAAAGCATAGTGTGGATTGGGTTTGATGATGCCAGCTTTGAACCTTGTAGTCATTGGATGTGTATTGATCTGAGTTTGTGAACTAGGTGATGGAAGAGAGACAGAGGAGTTGGAGGAGACAGAGACAATTGCCTCAGAAGATAAGTGTGAAGTGGATTCTGTGATTGCAGGATGAGCATGTTCTGATGTAGAGGAAACATGTGAGGAGGAGAGAAATGTTGAAGCAGAGAGTTGAGGATCAGTGGAGGAAGAGACAGAGGAAAGTGAGGGTCTAGTAAAGTGGTCTTCAACAGGAGCAGAAATAGGTGTAGAATGAGAGTGAATGATAGGATTTTGCATCTGCAGAGCTTGAAGAAGAGGAGTTGTAGCTTCAGGTTTGAACTCTTGGTAAGTATCTTTGAAAGGAAACCTGGTCTCATCAAAGATTACATGTCTGCTGATGTAGACCCGACCAGTAGGTGGATGGAAACAACGATACCCTTTATACTTTTCATTGTAGCCAACAAAAACGCAAAGTAGAGATTTGGGATCAAACTTATTTTGTTGATATGGCCGCAGGTAAGGAAAGCAAGCACAGCTGAAGACCCTCAGATAAGAGTATGTAGGAGAGATGCCATGGAGAGCTTCAAATGGACTAACAATAGGTGAGTGTGTTGATGTGGGAAGAACATTGCTGAGGAAGTTTGCAGTAAAAAAGGCCTCCACCCACAGTGATTGCGGAAGATTTCCTTGAAAAAGCATGGTCATTGCTAATTCTGTTACATGTCTGTGTTTCCTCTCAGCAATTCCATTTTGCTGAGAGGTGTGAGGACATGATATATAGTGTTTGATACCACAAGTTGTAAACAGTGTAAGGAGTTGTTTGTTCACAAATTCCCCTCCACCATCACTCTGGAAAATACTTATCTTTGTATTGAACTGATTTTCAACAAGATTTTTAAACGTTTTGAAAACAGAGAATACTTCAGATTTTATCTTAAGTGGGTAAAACCAGCAATATCTAGAGTAATTGTCAATAAAAATAACATAGAAACGAAAACCTTGTTCAGAAATTACAGGGGAAGGTCCCCAAACGTCACAGTGAATGCGTTCAAGAACACGAGTAGCATGATAATCAGATTTAAAGAAAGAAAGTTTACTAGATTTTCCTAATTGACAAAAGTCACACACAACAGGTGAAGTTTTGGTGATAGAAATGCTTTTAGTGGAAGCAAGATGTTGAAAAACTTGATAATGCGGATGCCCGAGTCGTAGATGCCATATTGAGTCACTTGTGGATTGTTGACGAGATGAGTAAAACGCCATGAAGCTGGGATTCTCTAATCGATACAATCCATTAACTTTGTTTCCCTGACTGAGAAGTTTGTTGGTGTGTTTGTCCTTAACATAAACGCAATCAGAATCAGATGTGAAAGAGCAAGGATAATCATCTGTAAGTTTCAAAACTGAGAGCAAGGATTTAGCAATGCCAGGACATACAAGAACATCTAAGAGAGGAAGATTACCTGATGTTGAAGGTAATGCAATTGATCCTACATGAGTGATAGGGAGAAAGTCACCATTTCCTACCATGACTGAGTCTGTTCCTTCATAAGACTGAGCTGTTTGCAGATTTTGAGCCAAATTAGTGACATGGTGAGTTGCTCCAGTGTCAGGGAACCATTCTCTTCTAGTGTGTGACTCATGTTCTGGCATTCGAACAGTAGCCATTGCTTCAGCTTGTTCTTCTGGTTGAAAAGAATGGTCAAAACGTTTAAAACACTTAAATGCTACATGTCCATATTTTCCACATATTTGACACATTGGTCTCCCTGATCCTTGTCTCTCATTTTGGCTGAGTTGTTGAGTGAATCCTCGTCCTTGAGTAGAATAGTTTCCTCTACCTCTCTGTGCTCCTTGAGCTTGTCCACGGCCTCTGTAACTATCCCTATAGTTGTCTCTATAAATGTCACATTCACGGCTTGAGTAAAAAGCTTGATGAGGAGTCACTTGAGATGCAACCTCATAAGCTTGAAGTTTTTCTTCAAATCCAGTGAGTTTGAAGATAGCATCATCAAGATTTGGCTCAGGAAATGAGTCCATCGAGTTTTCAATAACCGTACAGATTGATTCATATTCTTTTCCCAATTCGTTTAAAACCCCATTTATCTTTTCTTGCTCTGTGATTGGAGATCCTATGGAGTCTAGCTGATCACACAGGGACTTCATTTCAGATAAATATTCAGACATATTTTTGTTGCCTTTGGCTGTTGTTTGAAGTCTCCTTTGCAGATCCAAGCGTCTTGTGGCTGAGACTCTGTTGTATTTTTTGGCGAGAGCAGCCCAAACTTCTTGAGAGGATCGGAGTCCATATACTACACGCAGATCATTTTCAGTGAGTGAACCGAATAGCCATGCCATTACCAACTGATCGGAGCGAATCCATTTGGTATACTCGGGGTTCACTGTTTCAGACATTTGTTCACCATTCTGGATTGTGACTGTAGGAGATGGTCGAGGTGTATCTCCTGTGACAAAACCAAGCAGCATCTGACTTGACAGGAACTGCTCAAATTGCAGTTTCCACATGAGAAATTTTTTATCATTTAGCTTAAGTGTTACACATTGCGAAATGGTAGCAGAAGATAATTCAGGATTAGCCTCCATGGCTCTGATACCATGAAAGCAAAATTAGAAAAGAGTGAAGCAGAATTGTTTCAGAATTTGATTTATCATTGCTTAACTTCAAAGGTTGTTGGTGAATACATTAAATAGAATTGAAGACTCAGAAACCAAAAGAAGGAAAATAGCCGTTTGTGTTAGTCGTTGGTCTATTCGCTAGGGTTTAGAGTAGAGAGGAGTGAATAGCGGTTTGAATGTCGATTGTCCTTTGTCTTCAGAAGCTTGGGTTGTGCTTTAATGGTTGTTGTACTTTCGTTGCAGGTTTCCGTTTGCGATGGAGACGTGACTCTGGGTTGATTTTGGATCCTGTGATGGGCTGATGCATATTGATTTGGTGTTGCAAATTGGGCCAATTGACATTGGGCCTTGGTCTTGTTTACAGTCACAACAATTTTGAGATGCTTTCATAAAATTTTTGGCTCTCAAACAGTGTGATTATGCTCCTTGTATTTTCAGAATGCCATCTCTCTCTCGACCAAAGAAGAGACCTTTCAGTTTTTTTAACCATTTTATTGATCATCTAGATTACACCAATATAGTTGCTGCAAACTGGTCCTACAATAAGCATAGGGGTTCGGCCTAATACAAGCTGGAATAAATGTCGCATCTTCGAGGTTTGAATGGAATAAATTTCAGTGGAATTTCACAGAGAGTTAGAGCAACTTCATTAATAAGACACCCTTAAGGGGTTCTTAAGCTTTTTTTAATAGAACTTAATGTTTTTAAGAACTCTTGCAATTGTACCTCTCCAATGGTGAGTCCCAAAATAGGGGTTCTTATTAAAATGAATACAAATTTGATGAGTCTAAAAACACACTGCAATGAACAAACACACTTACAGACACTGCAAAACAATCTCGAGAATCAAAACAATCTCGAGAACAAACTCTGTAACATACACTGCAATGAACAAACAGAACAAACACACTTACAGACACTTCAAAACAATCTCGAGAATCAAAAAAATCTCGAGAACAAACACACTTACAGACACTGCAATGAACAAACAAAACAAACACACTTACAAAGACTACCTTTCAACGAGTTCCTGGTCAGCTGCCTTTCTCTGCTATCCACTGCGTATTGAACAAAAGAACAGACAGTCAGCAAAGCATTCACAAGTCAGAGAGCATTGATAGAGGATTCACTGAGTGAAAAACATTGCTTAACAAAGACTGATTCCATGTCATATAAAGTACTTATAACACATTAATTATATACCAAAAGACTTATTACACAACATTACATACCAAAATACCTATTACAACTAATTTTCAGGGCATATTACAAGGCTAAGACGAGTTCAACATGTCAGTAATGAGTTTGTTTTTGAGTTCCATTTCCATTTCGGAGAGAGGGTCTACTTTTGCAAGGAGACTGTGCAATAACTTGTGCTTGGACAGCTTCTCTTTCATCTCTAAATCCTTCTGTTTTATCTCCCACATACTTTGAAACTCTAAGAAAGCTCTGCCTTCTTCGGATGCCTTGCTCACTGTCTTTTTGGACTTACCTTTTGAAGCTTTAACACCAGCCGGACGCATTTGGTCTTCTTCATGACTAACCGTGGCAGAAGATAAAGACTGCATTGAACCTGCCTCAGTCCTTCTACGCTTTGCCACTGCAGTACCTTCTCTTTGACACCACTTCTGATCATGCCTTAGTTCTCTCCAAGCATGCTCCATAGTGAACTTCTGCTTATGATCATTGAAGAAGATGTGATGAGCCAACTTCATCACATCATTCTCATTCTGTCCACTTGTTCTCTCAGATTCAATCAGATACCATGGGTCCTCACCATATGCCTAAAGTTTGAAAGTAAGTAGAAGTGTTGCTTTCAAGTAATAAGGCAAAGTGTTATCAACAAAGGGAAAATGCAGACCCTAAATCAAAAGAACATACCTCTAGCAATGGCTTGATACTTGCATTGATAACACGTGCCACAAATCCATAGTCTTTCATCTGATCTGGTGCAGCATCCTCTTGAGTATTCTGAAAAACAAGGAAAGAAAAATAACGATTTAAACCCCTACAAAGTAAAGATATCATTAAAGAAAAAGAACCTCCTTCAGACTGATTTGTATTTCTCATTGTAAATCAATTTGTAAAAACTAGAAATCCAAAAACAAAAGAAACAAATCACGTCCAACACCACCACCTCATTTATCAGTTTAATTCTCTATGTAACAGTAAAGCTTGTACCTTTCTCTTTCCTCTTGGAGCCATTTAAATCCCTCCCAGTTCTCTATGGTTTCTGAAAAAATTGGAAGAAAATTATCAGTCTCAGTATTTGGATCAAGTTTAAACATATCCAAGACAACTAAGAATGATCCGTTTCCAAACTCAAGCAACCACAAAAACAACAGTCGACAAAAAAAACTTGAAACATTTTAGAGGTAACAATGAAACACTAAACCAGAGTACAACAAACCCATTAACTCAAGAAAACCTAGAAAGTTCCAAAGAAAAAAGCAAGTTTTTGTTTACGAAAAATGAAGAGTCGGAAGAACAGTTTCGAAAATCTGAAAAAGAAAGAAATCTTCTACAAATCTTCTAATCAAACATCAAGCTAAGACAATTTTGCAATCAAATCATTAGGTATTATCATCACATGCAAATCAATAAGGGAGTTTACAAGTTAAATACTAGGGATTGATCGGAAAATACCTTTGCTACAGAATCAAAGCCGCATGCATCGACTTTGCTCTCGACTCTGCCGACCTTCCGATTTCTTCGAGAAGCTCCGATGGTGGTGTGCTCTCGACTATGGTTACACGGTCTCCTATGGTGATACACGGCCTCCGAGAAGAAGATTTTGCCCCTCTCACCGGCGATTGCAAATCGCCTTGGAATCACCCTTCGGGAGAGAGGAGAAAACGAAACGAGAAGAAAAATCGCAAATGGGTGAATGCTCTCTCACCCCATTCTCTTTTTTTTTTTTGCCGCAGGCCTTCACCACTCACAGCCCGACACATATGAGGTTCTAAACCTTAACCATATGCTCTATTTTTAGATCCGGTTCTACCCTATACCATCACTAAACCAATTAAATTAATCACAAAAAATCATAAGAACCTCTTTTTTTTTCATAAGACACCTGCGATGGAGAAGCTCTTAAGGATCAAGTTGCAAAGGTTGAGGCACTTCAAGAACAATTACTCTTATCTCCCTCAAATTCTTTAGCTAATCAAGAGCACTTGGAGCGCTCAAAGTGGGAGACTCTTGTCAAGGCTGAGGAAAAGTTCTACAAACAAAAATCTAGAGTCCAGTGGCTTTACCTTGGTGACCGTAACACGACCTATTTCCATAAGATGACGAATACTCATGCAGCTAAAAACCATATTCACTTGCTAGAAGATGCTTTAGGAAATATGATTGCCGGGACAGAAAGTCTTAAATCTCATTCCGTGGAATATTTCAAAGGGATTATGTGTGAATCTGCGGTGTCTCCAGTTTCTATCTTTGATCTACAAGACCTCTTCACCATTCAGTGTACAAATCACAATTGTGTAGCTTTGCAAAAACAGGTCTTTGAGGAAGAGATTCGATTAACATTCTTCGCTCTACCTCTAAATAAGAGTCTGGGTCTGGATGGCTATTGTGTTGAATTTTTCAGGGCTACTTGAAGTACAGTGGGTCCAGACTTGGTAGATCCGGTTAAAGATTTTTCTAGTAGTGGCATTCGTCTTAAAGAACTGAACGCAACTTCTCTTACTTTGATCCCAAAGGTCTTTGGAGCGAGCAAGTTAGGACAATTCTGGCTAATCAGTTGTTGCAACCTTGTTAACAAGGTAATATCCAAAATTCTAGCCTCTCGTTTTTGGCGGATCCTACAAGAATGCTTCTTAGGTACCCAATCAGCATTTCTCAAAGGAAGGAGTCTTGGGAAAATTGTGCTTTTAGCTTCAGAACTGATCTGCAATTATAAGAAAATGACTAATGTAAAGAGCTCCATGATCAAAGCGGACCTTCGTAAGGCATTCTATATGATGTCTTGGGACTTTGTAATAAATCTTCTAAAGGCCCAAAACTTCCCCCGCAGCTACATAAGTGGGATACAACAGTGTATTTCAACTCCCAAATTTTCAGTCATGATTAATGGAGAACCCTTTCATGTATTTGAATCGAGAAGGGAATTGCGTCAAGGCGATCCTCTCTCACCATATCTCTTTATAATGGTGATGGAAGGGTTATCTCGCCTCCTTGAAAAAGCTGGTAATAGAGGTGAGTTTGAGCTCTACACGCACTGTGTAAGTCCTCGATTAACAGACCTCTTTTATGCGGATGATCTCTTGGTTTTCTCCAATGGATTTGAGGCTTTACTTCATGGGATATTCAAAGTTTTGGAAGTTTTAAGGGATATTCAGGCCTAGACATGAACCTCTCAAAGTCGTATATTTTTCTCAGCGGTTATGATGCAACAACAACTTCTTATATATATGTACTCTCAAGTTTACAGCAAGGAACTTTTCCAACCAGATACCTCATACTTCCTCTATCTCCCAAGCGGTTATATCTAGCCTCTTTGCAACATTTCCTTGAGAAAATAAAAGCAAAGCTTCATTCTTGACAGCCAAGTTTCTCTCTTTTGCGGCTCGTTCATATATGGCATGGTGTTATTCTGGAGTCAGGTCCTTGTTCTACCTACGCAATCCTACCGGAAAGTTGACTCTTTGTGCGTAGCTTTCTTATGGAAAAACACCACTTCCTCCGCTGCTTGTTCGAGAGTAGCATGGAAGGACATATGAAAACTGAAATAAGAAGGTGAGAAAGGCTTGCAAATGTTAGACGAGTTCCAGCTGCTGTTCCAACTCAAGAGGGCATGGCTATTGTTCGCCAATCACTTATCACTATGGTCTATGTGGCTGCATGAAAATGTCTTTGGCGGGAAATCTTTTTGGGTTACTCAAGATTCACAGAGACTATCTCATAAAGTTTAGAGTATGATTAAGCTGAAACCTCTATTGAAAGTTTTTTTGATATGCGAGGTAAGAGATGGAATGGAAGCTTCTTTCTGGTTTGCTTCTTGGACTGATTTAGGTCCACTAATAGACCACATTGGAGAGGAAGGGCCTTGAACCATGCGGTTGAGAAGAGATGCATGCATCTTGGAAGCTACTTCACATGGCTCATGGTCTTTGTCAAGTGCCAGATCAAACACTGTGCAAACTCTCCAAACACTCCACAACACTTTATCTCCTCCCTCTAGTGATATGGGTCATAATGTCTACAAATGGCGCTCATCCTCAGAAAATTACTGCAGCAATTTCTCCTCTAAGGGCATTTGGATCAGGCTGGAACCCATCACACCACCTTCGGTCCAGCCAAAGCAATTTGGTTCAAGGAGGCGGTCCCATGCTACAACTTCTTTGCGTGGTTGACCTTTTTACAACGACTTTAATTCCCACTAGTGATAGGTTTTTCCGCTAGGGATTCACAGTACCTTCAACGTGCCTCTTTGCAATGCTGTGTTTGAAACACATTCCCACTTAATTTTACTATGTTCCTTCTCTCGGGATATATGGCTCATGTTTTCTTCCCGTTGGACCTTGAAGCTGCTGCAAGCTTATGCTCTTCTTCGATTGTGACCAACAAGCAGACCCAAACCTTGCTCAAGTTTTTCTGGCAACTCTTAATTTACTCCATATGGATAACCTCTTCCGTAGCCGTCTACTCTCGTTCCCAGCTAAAGACTCTTGTTCTCGCTCACTTTGTTTGTATGTTGCTACTCTTTTTACTGCGTTTGTTTCTTTTCATATTATGGTAAGTTAGTAGGTTGTAATTATAAAGACCTTTTTTATTTGAAGTTAAAATAAGATTTAACATTGAAAAAAAGTTTTAAACACAAAATAAAATTAAAATAGAACAACTAGACGAAAAAATTTCACAGTATTTCTCATAATCATAAAATCGAAGTCTCCGTATACCCAAAAACTAAATATAGAAGAAAAAACTTCATATAACAAATATGTACTTCAAAAATAAAAAAATTAAGCTTAAAACTGGTAAAGAGCGAACAAATGTTAATTAAAAAAGAATCTATGCGCTTAGGGGGCGATTTCCGGCGCCTCTCCGTTTCGACTTCCGACGAGTCTACTGGTGCTCAGGTACGTTTTTCTGGCTCGGCGTCGGGTAGAGTTTCTTAGTTTCGTAGATTTTGTCGTTATAGTATTCGGGTTGGGACGGTTCTAGGGTTTAGGTTAGGGTTAGAGTTTTGGCTGAGAAGGGGCTTTCTCAGTCCGAGTGGTGGGTCTTGCTTCTCGGTGTCTTGTTTAGGTTCTCGGGGGGTCGATTTGGCTTCTCGGTTCTCTTAGTGGTTCTCGTGGGGTCGGTTTCACCTTCTCGGGCTGAGGTTTGGGTGGTTCGGGTGGGGTTCCTTGATCTTACTTCTGGGGGTTTAGAAATCTCTTTGTGTCCGGGTTTGTATAAAAGGTCCTTATATTTGGTGGTTTCGCGTTTTGTCGCGAGTTGGGAGGAGGGTGTTTCTCAGTGGGTTTCAGTTAAGAGTCTTAGGGGTTTGGGTCTCTGTTTTCTGGGTGTTTCGTTTAGAGGGTCTCTTGGGTCGGTGTTGTAGTGCTCCTGTTTCTTCTTCGGGTCCAGCTTCTACCAAGGATGTTTAGGGTTCTTTTTCATGCTTTCTCTTAATCTCTTTTTTGTGATTAGTTATGGTAACTTGTTCTTTATAGTTTGGCAATGTGATGAGCTTAGTTTACTGAGCTTAAGTTGTGGGTTTGGCCAACCAAAGTCTGATAACATTACTTTCAGACATGGTTGTGCCGATAAACTCCATAAGAGGACTATGATGCATAGTCTGATAGTTTGTTTAGAATGGTGTTTTGAATGGGTTCGGCGTCCTGGTGTGTATGATGTTCTCATCAAAACAATTGGACCAGTTTAGTAACAATGGACATAAGAACATGGTGCATCAATTCTATTCTGATGGTACTGCATCTGAGGGTCAAGGATTGCATACCTCTAGGTTGAGTGTGAGCTGGTTAGGAAACAAAATTGTCGTGTATGTGTATGAAAAATGATGTCTCATGTCACAAATATGTAGATTATACGCAGGATTGCTGCTTATTAACATGGTTGTTGTTAGGCTATTTTGCTTCTGGATTACAATGAACCTATATTGTGAGTTTGTTTTGTCCAAGGAGATTAATTACCTGTCTTTCTTCCTATCCTTCTACGAGGTTGATGGGGTTGTATTGGAGGCCAATCTCAGTCGAAATGTGGCAATGGTTCAACTACCTCAAAGGTATGTGTGCCGTATACTTAGTATTTATCACAACACATAATCCAAATATTTCAGGTTAAGTAGTGATAAAATTATGATGTTTTTAACACCTATATTGGGTGTAATCTGTTATGGAAGAAGTCAATTTAATTTTCAAAAATTAGGTTGGAGGCTTTGGCTAATACATGGAACTAGGAATCTTTTTGAGAATAATATAAGTCCTAGAGTCGTTAGTCTCAAAATCCTAGTTTATAGGCACATTTTTGAATTTAAATTTGAGATAAGTTGTCTATCACATAACGGTTTCCTCGTTTTTAGGTTTGATTTAGATTTTGAATTTGTGATGAGCACCTCACAAGTCGGTTTCTTTGGTTATTTAAGGAGACGTAGGGAGATTAGTGATTCCACGTTCACTTTTCAAATCTTGAGAATTGGCAGAGCATTAATAGCTAGAAGTTCCAGTATGTCTAATATTAGTTTAAGTAAAAAGGCGATGGTAGCAAAGTCTCCGCCTCGCTTACTGAAAATTAAGATTCCAAAAATAGACAATTCGGCTCTGCTAGCTAGAAGTTCAAAAGTTTTGTTGGGTAGATGTCTTAATCCAATGCTACAGAACGTGGACACCTTTATTTTTAGGATGCCACAGTTTTGGAGCCTAGTGGGTAAAGTTCATGGTCTTAACTTAGGAAATGGCCGATTTCAGTTTGAGTTTCAGAGTGAATCGGACATGTCAAGAGTCCTGGAAAATGGGTTTATAAATTTCGATGGATAGATGGTCTCATATGCCCCGTGGAAACCAATGGCTGATGCAGACCATCCAAACATCATTAGGCTATGGATAAGAATTACCGGAATACCCTTTGAGTATAGGGTGGAGGAAGTCTATAGAGTGGTTGCTAGTTCAGTGGGTTTAATAATAAGTATAGACGTCTTGAAAGGGCAGGTTCTTATTGAAATTCCATGTTATAAGCCTCTGGTATTTTCTTCAATATTAGAGTTTGAAGAAGGCCGAGAGTCAAAGGTAATGTTTTAATATAGGCGTTTGGAGGGTTTTTGCAGTTTGTGTTTCTGTATGACTCACGATGAATCCAAATGTTACAAGGAAGAACTAGAGACTCGGGTTTCAGGTTTAGAGCTGCCTAGGAAACAGGTAGGTGAGTCAAATAGATCTTATAAAGGTGCTTTTCTGGGTGCAAGTAATGGTAAAGGTTTACAAATTAAGGCACAAGTGACTAAAAACATAGCTGCAAGACCAAAAAGGGTAAGAGGCCTCCCTTTGGTTCAGCCGCAATTAGATAAAACTCTGAAGGACAGTGTGATAGATGAGACTGCAGCGACATCTTCAGCGAAGAAGGTGTGCAGACCTTTGTTCCAAGAGAAAGAGCTCGAACAACCCATTGAGGGGACCTAACAAATAGGGCCGAGTACCGAGGGGGCTGATCATAACCTGGGGCCTGACAAGGCTGAGCCTACTCTGACGGTTCTAATGGAGGAGGTGGACGACATTATTGATCTTGATGAGGAGCTTGCTAAGATTCTTCAGGAAGCTGAGCCTCGGATTGCAGAAAATCTTGTGTCCAGCGAAACAGATCCCTTAGCTGAAGCTGTGCTGGACGAATTGGCTGAGGACGCGACTCTGCTTGAGAGCCGTGTGCTTTCAGACGAGGAGCGTGCCCAAACTCACGCTGATATGGCGACAAAGTTCCAGAACTATAAGGAGTCCAAAGCTGCGAGGGCCCCTATAGCTGCTTCAAAGGCTGGGATTCGCATATCGACCCCTTTAAGGGGCATCACCACTAGGAAGTTGGCATTGGTGGGCACATTTTCTCCAAATCCAAGGAGGATAAAACAAAAGAGCAAGATTAAGGCTCCATGAGTTTTGTTTTATGATTTTAAAATTATTGTGTTGGAATGTTCAAGGATTGGGTAATAAAATTACAATAAATTATTTACGTGATTTATGGAAATTGTTTAAACCTGAGTTTTATTTTTATCAGAAACAAAAAAAAACAAAGAGGTTTTTTTGGTAAAAATTAAAGAACACTTGGGTTACAATCGAATGGTAACTGTTGAACCGGTGGCCTCAAGTGGAGGCTTAGCCCTATTATACAACGATAACTATAATGTGACGATTAATCATAAGGATAAAAATATGATTGATTTATCATTAGATCTTATTGGGCTTAAATCACATATAACTTTTTTCTATGGCGAACCAGTAAGCCATCAGAGGTTATATGTCTGGGAAAGACTTACACGTATAAGTATAAATCGTTCAGGCTCATGGATAATTTGTGGAGACTTTAATGAAATTTCTGGTAATCATGAAAAGCAAGGAGGTGTTTTAAGGAATTTAAATTCATTTCGTCCTTTTAATCAAATTTTGAGGGATTGTGGGTTATTAGAATTCCCGAAAATTGGGAACTCGTGAACCTGGCGAGGAACACGTTCCAATGGGGTCGTCCGTTGTGTCCTGGACAAAGCTTTTGGTAATGGTGATTGGCATGAATTATGTCCAAGAACGGAAATAATATATTTAGATATGGTAGGGTCAGATCATCGGCCCATTCTGGTAAATTGTCAAGAGCAGATGAGTCCGGCCATGGTAAAACAATTTTGTTTTGATAAGCGATGGTTAGGAAAAGCGGGTTTCAAAGATATCGTTGAACGGATTTAGATTAGAGCTGCTGTGCGTGGGCGACCTTCCCTTTCTCTGGTTGAAAAAATTGGATTCTGTCGCAAGGAAATTTCTCATTGGAGACACGATACTTTGATGTCAGGACGACAAAAAATTGAGCATTGGAAAACGGAGATTGAACGCCTTAACAGCAGTGATCCAGTTGATGCTAATGCCCTTCTGGTGGCAAATACTAACCTCAAACAGGCTTATCTCGACGAGGAGACGTATTGGAAGCAAAAAAATAGGAATAAATGGTTAAGAGTGGGTGATGCAAATACTAAGTTTTTCCATTCTGTGGTGCGTCAGAGGTGGGCACATAATAGGATAATTGGTTTAAAAAATAGTCGATGGATTTGGGTTGAGCATGAACAAGATATTTGTCATGAGGCAGAATTCTATTTTTCGAATATGTTTACCAGTAATGGTGTCCACCAGGTAAATGTGGACGAGTTGGAAAGGAAAGTTTCTGAATCGGATAATAACTTCCTAATGAAACCTACTACAGAAGAGGAGGTAAAAGACGCCCTATTCCAAATGGATCCAGATAAGACTCCAGGTCCGGATGGAATGACTGCCCTTTTCTTTCAATCCTCCTGGGATCTAATCAAGATAGATCTCATATCCCTTGTGGATAACTTTCTAAGGACAGGAAAATTCGACAGGCGATTAAATAAGACAAATATTTGTCTAATTCCAAAATTGGCCCGTCCAACGACCATGGCTGAATTTAGACCAATTAGCTTCTGCAATATTGGTATAAGGTAATCGCCAAAGTCTTGTGTCTGCGGTTAAAAAGGATACTTCCAAAGGTTGTATCAGAGACACAGTCTGCTTTTGTAGAAGGACGGTTAATCTCTGACAATATTTTGATTGCACAAGAGATGGTACATGAGTTACGCACGAATAGATCGGTTAGTGGTCAATTTATGGCTATAAAAACCGATATGAGTAAGGCTCATGATAGAGTGGAATGGAATTTCCTAGCTGCCCTAATGAGAAATCTGGGTTTTTGTGAAAAATGGATAACGTGTATTATGTGGTGTATCACGAGTGTCGAATATGTTGTGATAATTAATGGTGCCCCTGGAGGACGAATTATTCCCCAGAGAGGGCTACGGCAAGGGGATCCCTTGTTTCCATACTTATTCATCGTGTGTACCGAGGTTCTTATTGCCCAGCTGCGCAAAGCAGTCCAGGATAGACATATATCTGGGATTCAGATAGCTAAAGACTGTCCGTCTATTTCGCATCTTCTCTTTGCGGACGATACCCTATTTTTTTGCAAAGCTAACAAAGCAGAGGCAACCTATATTATGAAAATTCTATCCAACTACGAACAGAGGTCGGGTCAGCAAATAAATTTTGCCAAGTCCTCAATTATATTTGGCAAGCATATAGTACCGGATTCTAGGAGTGAGATTCAACACCTCTTGGGAATCAGTAACGTAGGTGGGATAGGACAGTATTTGGGGCTACCAGAGAGTATAGGTGCCTCTAAGTCTAGAGTCTTTGCTTTCGTAGCTGAGAAGTTACAGACAAGGGTGGATACTTGGGCTAATCGGTTCTTGTCAAGAGATGGGAAAGAAGTACTGATTAAATCAATCCTTACAGCACTACCGACATACGTCATGAGTTGCTATAGGATTCTGAAGGTGATTCTACAAAGAGTCCAGTCAGCTATAGCAAGGTTCTGGTGGTCAAATTCTGGTTTAACCAGGGGTATTCACTGGAAACAATGGAAAGATCTATGTCATCCAAAATCTACTGGAGGATTGGGTTTTCGTGTTTTATAGGATTTTAACACGGCTCTTCTGGCAAAACAGATTTGGAGGCTATTTGAATTCCCACAATCACTATTGGCAAGAGTCTTAAGAGGGAAGTATTATAAAGATAAGAGTATTATGGACACGTCCATCACGGGGCAAGTGTCGTACGGATGGAGAAGCATCATGTCGGCACGTCCTTTAATCGTGAAAGGGTTGATTAGGAAAATTGGCGACGGAAACAAATTAAGATTTGGAAGGATCCCTGGATACCGGGTGAGGTCCCTAGGGCCGCTGTGAGGTCGTCTCTCCGGATGTGACGGTAGATCAATTTATAGATCGTCAAACTGGTAACTGGAAAGAGGTTTTAGTGCGACAATACTTTGAGCCCACGGATGCGGATCTGATTTTTTCTATTAGACTGCCACGCCGTGCACGGCAAGATTATTGGGGATGGCATTATACGCCCAATGGCTGCTATTCTGTTAAATCAGGGTATAGACTCGCCGACAATAGCTCGGACCAAAGAATGTCCGGGCCAAATTTTGATACTTTCTATCAAAGTTTTTGGAAGCTAGAATGTCCACCAAAAATTAAACATTTTATCTGGCAAGCGTTGTCAGGTTGTACAGCTGTGTCTCAGAACCTAAAGGGGCGTGGGATTGGACAGGATCTTAGGTGCCAGCGCTGTGGGGCGGACGCTGAATCAATTAACCATGTGTTATTTGAATGTTCGCCGGCGTTACAAGTTTGGGCCTTATCACAGATTCCCTCTCCCTTAGGGGTTTTCCCGGGGCTTTCACTTTGGTCTAATTTGGAATATCTGTTTTCCAGGTCTCGATATCAAGTAGACATGGGGAGTGTCTTGTGGCTTATTTGGCATATTCGGAAGGCGAGGAATGGGTTTTGCTTTACACAAGTTGACCTAAATCCCCAAGTTATTTTGGATAGAGCTTCTTTCGATTATCAGGAGTGGACTATGGCCCACCAGGATATCCCAACTTTAGGAGGCCCTCGGAGGATTATTCGAGAATCGAACAAATCGCCCATGATATTCCCTACCACAGCTAATCTTGGTTTCACGGGCTATAAATGCTTCGTGGACGCGTCCTGGACGGCGACTGATCCCTATACGGGGATCGGTTGGATTTGCTTTCCAGATTCGGTGGGAGGAATATGTTCGGGATCCCTGAGGATCCATCGGAGTCTATCACCACTACATGCGGAGGTAGAAGCAGTGCTCGGGGTAATGGAAGCTATCGCGGAGCGCTAAATCCAGGAGGTGGAGTTCTCGACCGATTGCGAGTCGGTCTTCTCTATCTTGAAGCATACAGAGGAGTGGCCAGGTTTCATTCCATATCAGGAGGATTTCCAGAGGCTCAGATCCCGGTTCTTGACCTGCTCAATCTCGATTACCCCAAGACGCATCAATCACAAAGCCGATGCTTTGGCTAAGTTTGGTAGAGTGATGACTTCTGTAATTCCGTAGTTTTTCATTCCAATTATCATTGACAAAAAAAAAAAAAAAAAAAAAAAAAAAAAAAAAAAAACTGGTAAAGAGCTTTATTGTTTATACAAGAAATAGCAGAGTCAATAATAATCGATAGATAAAAGCCTTTGGCATAAACCTATTACATATAAAATAAGGAAAATAAATCGTGCTCAATATATAAATAGTTCAATACATTTAAAAAATTAAATATTGATATATGCGAGACACGAATTTGTTCTTATTAAACAAAATTATATTTATATATATGATACTTTGAATAATTTTTTAGAAATTTATGCGTTTGGTTTATAAAACTTATTGTAAAATATTAATACAAATTATATGTCAATTTAATATTTAAGTATTTCGATCTATCGTTTAGACCAATAAACGATTGTGATTAATCTTAGTAATTATATTTCATTTGTTAAAATTTATATATGTGTATATATATATAAATGTAAAAACTGATTTTTAAAATTCAGTTGATCTAATATACATAAAATATATATATATATATATATATATATATTTTTGACACTTTCTTGTAGTAATCTTTTGAAACTTTTAGATTTTAATTTTTTGGCTAAAACTAATTTTAAATCATTTAATAAACTATAACCTTTACTAAATCAACGTTTTTACTCTATTTTATGATTATTTTTTATTTTTTTAGATTTTTTGGTTATAAAAGTTATTTTAAGTGATTCCATGAACTCTATTGAAACTATTTCATAATACTTTTTTGTAAATTATATATTTTAATTTTCTTAGTTTAAAAAATATTCCAAGATATTTTATGAACTTTAATTTTTACTAAATCCGGATAATTACTGAATTATACATATATAGTAACTACTGAATTATACAAATATTACTCATATAAGTAGAACTCGTATTTCTAATTGTTTTTGTTTATGGAGCCAAAATATATATTTCTTTCTCTGTTGGGAGCTTCCGATAATTGCAGTTTCAATATTGAACTATATAATTAGTCCAGTACTAAAGTTAAATAAATAAAACTATACAATAACGCTAAAATAAAACCTAACTCGCTCTCTACCGCATTCTTTTGCAGACAAAAAAGTGAAGGTCCAATCTTCTTTCCGACGGTCTTTTCTCCTTCACCGCCTCCGAAAAAGGACTCTTGACGGCTGTCTATCTCCATAGATTGTCGATCGCTAGAGATGCAAGTCTTACGTGCGTTAGGATTACGGATCTCGATTTTTTTCGAGCTTACTCACAGGCGGTGTAGATCGGACAGGTTTAATGGTGACAAGTTGCTCTATGTTCGTCGAGCCTCTTTCATTATCCTTGAGGACGGTGAAAAGTGAAGTTGGTCGATGGTGGCGAGTGATTGTTTCGACGTATCTCTTCCCCCTACGGAAGTTACACACCGGAGAGGTCTTGTCTAGCCGGATGTCTTATTTATCGGGTAGAGATTGGATTAGATCTGTATAGGTCGTTGTTTGAGGACGGTTTCGGTTCTATGTACGATTTATTTCCAACTTTTAATGATAAGGCAATCCAAAGTTTCTTTATCGTTACTTGTATCCCCTCCTCGACTGTCTCCTTTCACTCTCTTTGATAAATGATTGTATTTGCAATAGATCTAGCTAGAGAAGTGCTTGATTTTGGGTGTAGATTTTCATTTGGTAAGCTGAGCTCCGATCTAGGTTTCTTATGGATTAATTATAGTCAAGGGTTTTTCATGTTTTGTCTGCCCTCCCGATAATGTTCGTAACAAAAATACTGTGCTAGTTGTCTCCTGGTATTGGTTATGTCTGTGTCGCATCTCATTCAGGATGGGTCCTCTTTATGATGTCGGTCTAGTGTGAATCTCTTTTAAGTTTGGTTCTTAACTGTGCAGAGTATTGTTTTTGCTCCATGTCTCTACAATCAAGACTTGATCGATGTCTTCTCTTTCCAAAGTTTCTACTTAGCCATTTATTGGTCGTTAGCCCCGACTGTGCCGTTTTACCAGAATTTTTGTGAATATGGTTTGTATTCCATCTCCTATATTAGTTTACAAATGTTTGTTTTCAACTTTGAGTATATCACATTCGCTATGGAAGGACTACTTTTACAAGATTTTGAAAAGCTTTCAAGTTTCATGCTCACTCAAGTAATGGTGTTTCCTGACTAAACCTTTTTCATAGACGTTAGTTTTCAATGTTTCGAATTCTTCTTGTTTTGACAAGACTTTTGTAATAACTCGGTTATTGCGCTTTTTTATTAGTAAACATCCGACGATAAAAATAAAAAACTATACAGTTAGTTTGACTGGAACTCTCCCAGTGACGTAAAGCGAGTCAACGAGAACCCGGCTTTGAGAGCCAAGTCAAGCACGGCAAATTAATTAACCAGATAAAAATATGGTTTAACTAAACCGGAAAGAATAAGTCAAAAAAAGACTCTTCTCCAGGAAGCGGAGGAAACAAGCCGACGCGGGAAAAAGAAAAAAAACATACGGTCTTAATTTTACGCAGTAAATCACTGCTTAAAGGAAACTCCTTGCACAAACTTGAGTCTCAAAGGATCCTAATTCGACTCAATCTCATGAACATTGAACTATACAAACTCTCATCTTCATACATTTAAGTTCTTACTCGTCAATTTTATGCAAAAAAGAAGGACAAGCTTTTTGCTGTTCTTAATCTCACACAAGATGTTTAAGTTTTCTTCTGTCGGTGCAGCAATTTCACTCAGACAAACCTTGGCTTCTCTCACCATTTAATCAGATCCTTCACTTATTTGTCACACATGTGAGATTGAGATCGAGAGAGAAGTTTGCCATATGAACTTTCTGAACGATATATAAAAGAAAGAACTTTCTTTTTGTGACTGCAACATTATTATGTCTTGATGAACCTAAACGTCTGCATAAGACTTTTGTACAATTTATTCGGAACAATTTGGGAAGAAAGAATTAATTAAGAAAACGAGAATTAGCAGAGGAGGAAGAAGGAGCTTTAAGAACTTTGACCCTCAATTCCTTACTTTGAAACTTGAAACTGCAACTGAAAAATTACAAAATCATCAAACATTCATCATCATCTCTGCACATTCTGTAAACGTAACAGAGTCTTACGATTCTTCTCAGATGATGATGATTGTACCTACGATTCTTCTCAGATGATGATGATTGTACCTACGATTCCTCTCGGACCTTATATGCATCAAGCGTCACTTCAGTCAAATACAACCCAGGAAACAAAGTCTGCACAAAACAAAGAAAGCAAATTCTCCGTCAGATCAATCAGGAAGAGTCGAACAAATTTATCATCAGAAATTGCAGAACGAATTAGATTAGTGAACAGAATCCGATAAGTTACATCGAGTTTCTTCTGAATGGTTCTGGGCCGCCTTTTGGGCCGACGCGGTGGTCGGTGACCTAGCATCGCCATGAAATCTTCCTCGATCTCTTCTTTCGATAGCTTCACGGAAAACATTTGACGCATCTTCTTCGTCTCGGCTCCGACCACTCCGCCTCTAAACGACGATGGATTCGTCATCACTATCTTCCTCTCCTCACATCCTTTATTGATTTGATTCGAACTGTTGAAGTGGTTTCCAGAAACTGGTTCTTTACACGCTGCTCTTCGTTTTCTCAGATTCCATGGCTTCACCGGAGAAATCTCTCTATCTTTCTCTTGACCGGAACCGGAACCGTCGATTTCCTGCTCTTCGATAGCAACAACGTCTTTCCTAAACATCGATTGTGTGATCTTATCCCTCACTGTCTTCAGATCCGACATAATCTTCACCCTGAACTCCTCGATCCCTTCCTCGCTTCCCGATTTGAACTCTGCGTTCCTAAACCGGCGATTGTCATCCTCACCGAATTTAAACGGGATCGGAACGGAAGAATCAGCGAATTTCGAAGGCGGAGATCGGCGTCGAAGTCGGTGATCACCGGAACCTTTGGCGTTGGTCACAGACTCGACGACCTTCATGCACTTGAGATGTCGCTGAGTACCCCACAAGTTCGGGAGAGGGAAATTGTGAAGAGTCTTCGATCGCTGCTCAGGGTTCGTCGTCGACGTCATCTCACCGGGGAATACCATTTGATTCGGTGCAGCACTACTATTCGATCCACGAACCACAACCAAATCAAATATATTTCTCTTTCTCCCAAAGAAACTCAAAGATGTTCTCGGCTTGTATTTTTTTTTTTTTTTTTTGTTACGATACCGCCAGGAGAAGGCTAAAGCGTTTGTTTATATATTACCGGAACTCAGAGAGGTTTTTCGATATTCAATGCTGGATCTGAGGGTAATTCTGGAATTTATCCTTTTTTTTTTACTGAAATGTGAACTCAGAGCCGTTGGATTGTTTTATCTTTCATCTTAACCGTTATCTTAACCCACCCGCATAATCTCGGCTGAGGCCATTTGATTTTTATTTTTCTTTCTAGTCCAAATACACTTGTACTAAGCCAATTTTCAAAATTTATTACACTTATTATTAAGTATAATTGCTTGGACAAATAAACTAATAGTAATATTTTTTTACAAATTCTTAAACATCTAAAATCGAACTACTTATCTATAATAATACGAATAGGATTAAGAACCACTAAACCAATTAACATAAAAAAATGGTTGCTTCAAGGATTTCATAATTTGGCATAGGGTTTTTTTGGTTATCAATTAAGTTGGCATAATCTTATCTATATATAATACAAATTTTAAACTTTAAATATTTATTACATATAGTAATTATATAATATCTCTGTTACAAAAAAAAATGTTAACTACTTTACAAAACACTTCCTGAAATCTTAGTTTTTCAGTTCTCTAGTAAATTTACTTAATTTATGGATAAATAAATAAGTTAAATGTATAAGTCATTCCCAAGTACATTGATAAATTGGATATACCCCCTAATTATTCAATCAAATATGAAAATTAATCTGTAAGAGCATCAGCATTGTTGAACTTTCCATAGGGTTCATAGAAAAAATAAAAAATAAAAAAACAAAAAAATTTAAAACGCGGAGCCAATCACCTTCCGCCACATGGCGAATCCGTGCCTCACAGGCTCTTAATTAAGAGTCGGGCCGCCACGTGGCAGCCCCTAATTGGCTCCGCGTTTTGCAATTTTTTTTTTTTTTCCTAAGAACCCCTCCTCTTTGAACCCCAATGCTAATGCTCTAAGGTAACATGCTTCAGAAATAATGTTTATAACATATTAAAAATAAAATAAAAATACAAAATTTAACGTAACTGCAAACTTTAATTGCATTGCCGTTGTTACTTGTTAGGCATAGATGAGTTCTACTCTTTTTACTTGAAGGATCGATGTCTTTAAAGAATCATCTAGGTCATGTCTCCCTTGCATGTACTAATATTAGATTTTATGATCGGATCAAGTTCAACTAAAAAATATACATTTTTATGGTTTTAGTAAGTTTCCATATTCGACAAAAGGTCACTTTCGGACTTATAATTACTACATACTCCTTTTGTTTTTATATAGTTGATGTTTTAGGTTTTTCACACATATTAAAAAAACATTAATTTTTTTATTTTATTTTAAACAAAATATGTTTTTTCACAAGTTTCAACACAATTTAACAAATCACAAATCAATCTGCAGAATTTTAATAATCAAGAACACTAAAAACACATTAAATTTTGTCTAGAATTCTTAAAACATCAATTAAAATGAAACAAATATTTTTTCTAAAACATCAAGTAAATAAGAACAGATGGAGTATTTAACAATTAGAGAAAGCTCACTAAAGTCAAGTTTCCATTTTTTAGGTCGAAGTTCATAAAAGGGCATATTTACCAAATTTACTCACTTTTTATATGATTTATAGATAACACCATATCTTACTATGACTTAGTTAGTCATCAAGATTCAATCATCTTCCTTTTGGATGTGTACAGAAGAAAGTAATATTTGATCCCCTTCTTAAATTTTGGTTGACACCCATCAAATTCTAATTTAAGTTTAACCCAATAAAAAAGTTATTTAGCCCAATATAAAATTAAAAATTTAAACTATGATATGTCTGCATTTTAGTCTATTTAGAAGCATTATTTAGCACATTTATCATCGTAGAAAAGTTGAAAAAGAGATTAGTAATGGTCAAATTAAGATTGGAACTAGGTTGAATCAAGAGATTTCACTACAAAGACCTACAAATACTCGTTGGAATTCACATTAGAAGACTTTATTGCGACTTGATGAATTGTTTTTATCAATCATTGAAGTTCTTGAATATTTTCAGGATGAAGGTACACACACCACCAAAAGACGGCAAACATATGGTCTTCTCAAATATTTCCACACTGTTGATTTTGTTTTTTGATCTAAAGTTAATGATGATTATGTGGGAGTCACTGACAACTTATCAAAAGCTTTACAAAGATGAGTCCAAGATAGCTTGATTGCTATTTCATTGGTGAAATCTATTGAGAGACAGTTGATAAGCTTAGAAATGATAGATGTGATGATTTTCTTGCTAAAGTTTTGTCTTTCAGTGAGTAAAATAAAACTAAACTTCTTAATATGGATGAGGAATTTGTTGAATCGAGAAGACCAAGAAAAAATACCAACCTAACCAACTTGCATCATTACAATGTGGACTGTTTCTACATTGTCTTAGACATGCAACTTCAACAGTTTAATGATCATTTTAATGAGGTAAATTCAGAACTACTTTTGCTGACAACCTTAAATCCAACAGTTTGATAAGTTAAGATTGATAAGATTAACTAGTTTTATACTGATGACTTTAGTTTTGTAGAGTGCAAATCTCTTGATCAACATCGTCATATCTATCTTGATAATGCGCAACAAGATGAAAGATTTGCTAGTCTCAAAAGTCTTGGTGATCTTGTTCGTGTTATGGTGGAGAAAAAAGCATATATCTCACCCTTTAGTTTATCGACTTTTAAAGTTGGTTCTAATTCTATCAGTTTCGACTATAACTGTTGAAAGATGGTTCTCTGCAATGAATATTGTCAAGACTTATTTGCGTAATCGTATTGGTGATACATTTTTTTAGTGATTGGCTAGTTAGTTTAATGAAAAACAGGTACTTGACAATGTAACTAATGAAACAATAATACACAATTTCGAGAATATAAGTAGGATATATCTTTAATATAGCTATTTGTACTGATATTTTTTTTAAAGTTAAATTTATCTACATTTTTGATAAAAATTATTTTGACCCCCATATATCAAAATCCTGGCTCCATCAGTGTTTACCAGACGAACCATCTGGAATTAAAAAGTATTTGAATATAAGAAGTTCGAGTTGAAACAAAAAAGAAAAAACAAATAAGTTCGATTTCATGAATGGAAAACAGTATTGGAGAATGATACCAATGTGATGCCTAGTTTTGACATGTGCGACTAGAATAACATCAGGATTGCTCTCTTGTATAGCAGAAAGACCTGAAACAAAGACGAAGATGTTGAAAAGTGATTCAAATTACAGTCAATGATTTCAGTTACATATTTGCTAGTTTTATTTCTAATCAATTTGGGGTTTCAGTTTTCTTTTTAATTATAGGACATAATGAGTTCATAGGTTTAGTGAGTGTTGTTACATTTTTTGTTTCTTATAAATTCATGTACTCTCTTTCATTTTTAATTATCAGAGAATAAAAGAATTATTCAGCAAACTTTCTTTGTGTTCTCTGTTCTTTCTTACTTTGTTTCTTCAATTGTTTTGTCTCATAACAACATAATAGGAAGATCATAATTCATAACCATAAAGAAAAATTAGTTAGTTTTCAAGAGAGAGTAAGAAGGAAAATAACAAAGCGCTACCATCAGTGTGATCACAATGATGATGTGTAACGAAAACAATTAGCTTTCGAGGTAATGCATTAACAATTTTCTTCAGCTTATCAAGAAAAAACAGTGAATAGTTTAGAACAGTAAACGTAAAAACCAAATATTTGAAAACAATGAGAAGATTTCTTGTACCAGACTGTAGAAAATCAAAGGATAGTGCGAAGAGTGAATACTACACATAGCTAGTGACAAACCTCAACGTGGAGTTTGTAGAGGCATCCAAGATCCACTATCAACGCATCCCCTGAGCTACAAAATTGGACATTTCATGGTCCTCTGGACCATTTTCTGGAGCAAATACAACCAAATTTGTTGTCTTGAAAGGTTTCAGTGTCCTGCTACGCATTGGTATAAGCATAACACCAGGTGGATATTCCTGAGATAAAAAAGATGGAAAATACAATTATAATAAAGATACACATCATAAGGTGAAACCACTCTGATCAAGTAATGTATAAGACAAATATAAACAGTCTGGCAACAAAAGATCTGGATAGGTAGAGAAGATGACAACTTTTGCTTCATGGACTGACAGGAACCATCCCCAAGTCCGAGTAGTACTAATGGTCCAACACGATCATTGCCTGGTTTTACTTCTATAAGACAGTCAGAGCATGCTTCCATGGACATCCACTTAAGGTTTTCTGCAGTATAACATAATACACGATTTAATTTACTTTTTCAGTTCTCAGTTCTCAATGTTTTTTCAGGACCAAGTAAAAGTATTTCCATAAGCTATAAGAATGTGGAAATCAAGAAAGAAACAAAAATGTAATTTGATAACTAGAGAACGACCAAATTACTCAACCTTGAAAAATTTGATCTGTATTCAACAGCTTCCCGGAGATAAAACAAGCATTGACGCAAAATTCAGGTCCAAACTCAGGCTCCTCTACAGACCTGATGAATCTCCACTCCCCTACATTGCTAAAATTAATCCCTATATTCGCCAACAGCTGCATTTACTCCGGAGCATTAATTTACAAACACAATGAGAAAACGTGAAAAGGACTAAGTTACCCCAATAACTCACCTGATACAGAGTGGATTCGAAGTCCAAGTATAGACAAGGAAAATGTGGACCTGGTTTTGCATTCTAGAGTCGGTAAATCTTTTGATGGCAAGTCCCAGAGATCATAATCGATGAAGTGATCGTACATTGCATCTTTAAATTTCGCCGGCTGTTTTTGTTTCTCGAGAAGGAACTCGGAGTCTTCACTAGGGTTCCTGATGACCACTGCAAGTTTCAGATTGGTCATTTTTGCAGAATCTGAATATCTAAAGCAGCACGTGTGATGGTGAAACTTCAATATTCTCTTCAAAGATTTCTTTGACTACTTTCTCGATATCTTCTGGAGAAACTTCAATTCATGTTCCAAAGCGTTGTGTGGGATCCCAAAGTTTCGGTGTATGTGTATTAGGTGTTTAAGCACATGATGATATGTGGTGTGTTCTTAGCTGCGGAGAATCTCAGCTTCACACTCTCTTTCGTTTATGGGTTTAGTTTGGTCAAACAGAGGAATGACATATGGCAGAAATTGGTGTACTTAAACAATCTCTCACCTTTGAATGGATTTCCTTAGGTAGTTGTGGGAGACTTTAACCAAATTCTAAGAAGTTTTCACCATTCTGGTTTCCCAATATTGATATTGACATGCAAGGAGCTGCATAGTTTGAAGTAGCACTACATTAGGCAAATATCTTGGAGGCTCCCTCCAGAGGTAGTCATTTTACTTGGTGGAATAGGAGAGTCGAGGATCCTATTGCAAAAATAATAGACCATACTCTTGTAAATGAGTTATGAGTTCAGAGTTTCCCAGCAGCATATGCATAATTCTTGGATCCAGGACATTCTGATCATGCGCCGTGTGTTTTCACAATTCTAAATGTGTGTCGCGCTATTAAGAAGTCGTTCAAATATTTCTCACATGTTGCAGACCATGGTAGTTTTCTTGTAGATCTTCCAGCAGAATGGCAGTCTGGAAATGTTGTGAGATCAGCCCAATATGGATTAGTTAGGTCCTTAAAGTTGCTAAAGCCTTGGTTAAGAAGCATCAATAAGAAACATTTCAACAACATATCTATCAGGGTGAAGGAAAATGAGGATATTATCATAGGACTGCAACATCAACTGCTTCTTGCCCCGTCAATTCAGCTTGCAACCGCTGAAGTCGTGGCACAAAAAGAGTGGCTAAGTCTCCCATCTTCAGAGGAGAATTTTTTCAAACAGAAATCAAGAGTCAGGTGGTTGCAGCTAGGAGATAAGAATTCTTCTTTTTTCCACAAAGTGTTGATAGAGAGAAATGCAAATAACCAAATTCATTTCTTCAGAGATTCGATTGACACGAAAATAATTAAGTTTGAAGAAATGAAAGAACATGCTGAGGAGTATTTCAGGTCAATCATTGGACACACAGACATGGCCTTCTCTTCGGCAACTATTGAAAATCTGCAGGATCTAATTTCCTTTAGGTCCTCTGATGAGGAGAAGTCGGCTTTAATTAAACCGGTTACTGAATCTGAGGTCAGGGAAGTACTGTTTGCAATGCCTCAAGGTAAAAGCCCAGGGCCGGCGGTTTTCCTGTTAAATTCTTTAGATCAGCTTGGAGTGTGGTGGGTTCAGTTGTAATGAGTGTTGTCTGTGAGTTCTGCTCTACAGGGAGATTATTGAAGGATATGAACATAACTACAATCTGCTTGATTTCAAAGACTCCAGGGGCGTGTAAACTTGCAGACTATAGACCGATCAGCTGCTGTAACTTAACTTATAAGGTTATTGCAAAGATCTTGGGTCTTCAGTTAAAGACTATACTCTTAAAATGTATTTCTCCAAATCAGGCAGCTTTCACGAAAAGTCGTGGTTTGGGTGAAAACGTGTTGCTGGCTTCTGAAGTTATCAGGAACTACAACAAGGCTAGAACGCCTAGGAGTGGTCTCCTCAAGGCATTTGATACGATGTGCTGGGATTTGAAAACGAAAAACATTAGACTCGATGTCCAAAGACCATCTTGAATGTTTTTAAACCTTCCCATATCATGTCCATTGTGGAAAATATCTTGAATGTTTGTCAACCTTCCAAGTGAGAGTGTTGGTTGTTTTTGGAAAAAAAAAACATTATATGCATATGTCCTCCACCCAATGCACATACATAAATCTTTGAGGAAGACGGTTACGTGTCGAGTAAAACTCTAAAAGAACTCAAACTGTTAGAACATGAGCAACTGAACCATCTTTGGTATTGTGTACAACCACTCCAACTCGGAAAAAAGCTTGGTGTTTTAGGTGTAACATGTCAACTCAATCAGCAGCAACATCTCAATTATGACTGACTGTGACGTTAATTTTTTCTCGTATTAGGGCCAAAACAACTTTATACAACTTTTTCCTTTTATTTACTAGGGGATTGAGCGGCCTACGCCCGATTTTTGGTTTAGAAACATTTATGTATACTTTATTTGTTCGGTAACTTGTCAAATTTTATGATTTGTGTTGTATTTCTAGAATGAAAGGTATGTGAATCAGAAAGGTATAATTTTATTATTATTTGGAATGGTAAAACTAAAGATATGTTGCTATAAAAAGAGATGAAGAATTGGACGAATAAGAAGGTTCGGTTCCAGGTAATTAGAGAGTTTTGATTTATGAATGACAAAATCTAAATATATAATAAACAATTTAATATTAGTATTTTTCCACGATAAGACTTATAAACCCAGTGTTCCCTGATAAGGTTTAAGTATTTTGGTGGATTTTGGAATTGATGGGTTAATAAATTGGATGATCTATTAATAAATTTTGGATAAAGTATGTGTTACAATTTTGCAATAGAATATATATATATGTGTGATGGTTAAATTCTATATCAATTAAGTAATGATTAAATATTAATGTCTTTACCGTTAATTATTGTATATATAAATATGAGTAGTCGACTCTGATAAATCTAATATAAATAATCTAGAATGTTAGATATAACCGAAGCTATGTTTGACTAAATAGTTAAAAAAACATTGTATAAACATGGAATATTATTGTCCACATGGACTTAGGCTTAAACTTATAAACTATAAGACAGACCTATGAATCATATAAAATGTAAATGATATAATCTATATAATCTTATTATGGACTATTATAAAAAAAATAATTAATTGTAAAGATTGCACATCCTGGGATCGAGTCCCCCCGCTTGCATTTGCAAGAAATTGGCTAATGGGCCAGCCATTTGTGGCCTAATGTTGACAAAAAAATAAAAAATTTTATATCTGAAAATTATTAGTGGTTTCCATTTTTGAATTTGATTAGAATTTGTTAGGATTTTATAATACTATTTGTTATAATATCTTATAATTAAAGTTACTTTTTGTAATTGCATACTCTTTTAATATAATTGGCGAAAGTTTTTGGGAAAGTAATATCCAATGAATTTCCAAAGTTTAGTGAAAATTAATAAATCGTCTATGGGGTGTGTTTGATAAGGTTTAAGAATTTTGGTGGATTTTGGAATTGATGGGTTAATAAATTTCAAAGGTCTTTTTTTCCTCCTCTTCGTTTCAAAAGTATTTTAATACTATAAGAATTTTAGATTTTATTAAGTTGTAAAAGTGTTGGTTTAATATAAAATAAAACGTGTAATTAAGATCTAGATTAGTTTCAAATATCTTCATCAAACATTATATTTTGTTAACAGTAATATCAAAAAAGTTCGATCTATTATTCAAATCCTATAAAACTCCAAATAATATTTAGAAGAAATAGATTTCAATGTACATTGGAGTCCAATAGGAGGAGTCCAATGCCCATTAGAATATTGGTAATTTTGAAATTCCTAGCTTCCCAATGATGCATGAGTCGTGCAATGACCTCTTCATTGCAGAATTGGCCGTCTATTTCATCAAGCATATCAAAAGTGAATGATTTGGAAGATGGGACAGTAATTTATGGTGTCATCTTTTGGTAAGTGGAGATGAAGGCGTTAATATGGTGGTTTGTTATCTCTCGAATAGTTTGAGAAGTTGAGGCGAGAGCCTAATATTTATATATAAAAATGTAGATTTAATGTGAGATAGTGGGCTTTGGTGAATAAATTACAAAGTGGGGGATTTAATGTAACGTTTAGTTAATGTCTAACGTTTAGTCCATTGGTTGTGACTAAGGGGGGAATATGAATCAATTATGTCATTGATCTCTCATGTTTAGGCCATTGGTTGTGATTAAGGGGGGAATATGAATCAACAAGTTATATTGAAAACGTTACTAAACATTAGTAATATACTAATGCCACGTCACTCTAAACGACTATCATTGGTTGCTTCACTTTCATTAGGATCAATTATTTCTATTGTTACATATTGATCAAAGAAGAAATAAATGTCTCCCACTTAGTGGGGTTAGTGGAGTCTTTACTTTGGTTAGTCATTAATTAGCTGCTTGTGGTTTCATGTCTCTTTATTTGCTTTCTTTCTGAAATCTTTGTATATAAAATAGAATAAAAACGAATAAAATGTTTTATATAACATATTTGGCGTTTATAATAATTTGAGACTGTGTCGTTTCCAAACCGGATCGGGAAGTTTCCGGTCACGTAAAATCGAGTTGTAAAGAAGTTTCAGATGTAACTTTATTTAATGTGAGACCTTTGAATGTCTATATTACAGCAAGTAATGTGATTAAGCAAATAATTATTTTTGTTTTTTTTAAAAAAAATATTTGAAAAAACATCATCTTATGAGTGTTTGAAAAATGAGTTGGGTGGCTTTAAGAGGTCTCAAAACCTTCATTTTATTAGTATAGATTTCAACAAGATTGGGGGAAGGTACAAAAGGTTCAGCTATATGTTGAATGGAGAACAAGTTTGAAAAAGAAAAATTCTGAAGAAAGAAAGTGATATGAAGTATGAGGGTACGCTTCCATTTTATAGTGAGTACTAAAATGAATTTTTGTTTGTAATAAGTTAAATAAAGTACGTAGCTAAGACATCTCTGAAATTAAATTTACTAAAAATCTGTATCATAATCATGCTTCACTTTTGGATATTATAGGTTTATGTGTTTGCACACTAATGTCTTATGTTTTGCATAATATTGTCTTATATTTTGCATATTATTGTCTTACGTTTTGCATATTATCTTATGTTTTGCATATTATTGCCTTATTTTCAACACATTTTTTCTTATTTATGATATCATAAATTTCCTAAAATAAAAACTAATTTATATGAACTATTAAATTTGAAAATATAGACCAAGAAACAAGTGGTCCAATTAGCTTGTTCTTGATTTAGCTAAGCAGGTTGTGGGTTCAAATTTCATCAGTTTTATTTGAAAAATTTAGATTATAGATCGGGTCTTGTTGTCGATTCAATAATTACTTATTGATAAGATATTTTTTGAAAATATTGATAAAATAAATCAAAATAAAGGATTTTATTATTTTCTACTCATCATGTTTTCAAAATCATTAAAAATACCTATATTTTAAAACTTTATCGCGCATACCCACTTTAACTTGTAAAAAGATATTTCTGCCATGACATACACGAGACCGTTGATTACAGAAATTATATGATATATAGGTTTGCAAAGGAAATAGGCAGTTGGGCAACAATGAGCAAGTGCTCTTATCAAAACATGGGCAATTATCCATGTTCTTATCTAAATTGAACATACATGATTTAGATAAGGTACCTTATCTATATGCTCATGTCCATATATAAAATTCGTGTTTTTGATAATTAATAGAAAAAATATCTGTTTATAACATATGATAATTAACACGAAAGATACATATGTTTATATCTATATATGAAATTGGTGTTTTTGAAATTTTACATGAAAGAATATTTGTTTATAACATATGACAATTAACATGAGCGTCATTGATGTCTATGTCCATATATGAAACCCGTGTCATTAACAAAAAACATGAAAGAGATGGATGTTTATGTTCATATATGAAAAAAGGTTTGCCATATATACAAATAAAATTTTAGTCCATGTCCATATGCAAAACAAATAAAACATTAGACCATGTCCATATTTGAAAAAGGCATGTTTATGTCCATGTATGATACATGATTTGACAATATACGAAGAATATAATATTTTTTCCATGTCTATATATTTACTATACACATATTTTGGTCGAATACTATAAGATATTTATGTCCATGTCAATATCAATCTATAATAAAAATAAAAAATATTTTTCCATGATATATAACAATTAACATAAAAGACATGGTGGTCCATTTCCATGAAACATTCTTTGCACACATACAAAACAAAATAAAATATTAGCTTACGTCCATATATGAAAACATGAATTGTCTATTGGGAATATGTTGTCATATGAATATTACTAGATATATAAGGAATATATTATTATACTTGCATATATATATAAATATATATTAAACATTAATTGAGAAATGACACATTCAGTTTTGATGTAAAATCAGAAATGGAGACAAGAAAAAAGATGACCTCAAGCGTTGAAAGAAGTGAAGAAAACCGTTGGAGAATGGGTTCACTTTCGGTCAGAGGTAATGACGTAAATTGAACTAAGCAAAATAGAGGAAAGTGGATATTTCATATGAAAAAAACATAGAGTGGGTGTTTCCCACAAATAAGTCTCAAAAGTGGATAGTGTAGATAATTTTCACTTAAGATAATGTTTGTAAAACACTGCTTCATTTACAAAAATCATTAGCATATTTTTCTTAACATTTTCGTGAAAAATATTGTCATGATTATGATGATGCATACACAACATTAGTGCCAAAATGTTCCCTCCAAGATAATCTATAATAGAAATTACAAAAAACACACAATCATAATATACTATCAATGTGCATAATTTCTTCACTCTGAATTAGTTGAAACACTAGACATTAATTAGCAATAAAAATCATCAGCACATGAGCAGATTAACCGCCTTCGCTGCTGTGTACAACTACTCCAACTGGAGAAAAAGTTTGGTGTTCTAGATAAACATGTCTGCCCATTTTGCAGCATCATCTCGTCGTTAACAATTTGTGATATTGGAACCAAGACAGCTTAATACAATTTTCTCTTTTGATTTATTTCAACATGATTAATAAGGGTACGAAAAATTCAGCCATAACTTGAGGAAGATATGAAGTTAGGGATCATAAGCAGTGAGGAATGAGTTTGACCCAAAAAAATCTTAAAGAAAAAAATGACGATGAAGTATGACTTGAATTTATAGTGAAATATCTCCTACTTTCTCATTCGTTAGCTTAGTTATAATGCGTACAACAACATATTCATATGAATATATTGGAGAATATCGATGTATTTGTGATATTTTATATTGTTTATGTTTATGATCTTGTGATTAGTAGCTTAATTTAAACATTTCTTTATAAGTGTTTCAAAATGAAAGATCTGGGCCCTAGTATTTTGTTGTCTTGCCATACTTCTTGGACATTTAAGTTGTATGTCATTATGACAATATTTTCATATTATGAATGAATGTGGTTTTCTTGGAGCTTAATATGCGATTGTAGCTATGGAACATAATTACAATGTTAATAGAGCGTCTAATGATTATATTATAAGAACAAAATATATTATGCGCATTTAAATAAGCCCAAACAAATATATATTTTTAATCGTTTAAGAATATTTTAAATGTTTATGTGTTTATTCATACTGAAATGAATTCTACTGTATAAAATGTTTAATGTTAATTTACACAATTTTATAATTTCATATGTAAGTTAAATGTTAACTTTCATTATAAGAAAAACCAAAGATATATATATAACTTATTCAAGCCTTGATTTAGATGTGAACTTCCATTTGGTTTGAAAATACATTACTCTTGTCAAGGTATCAATTTGTATGGCTCTTCTTTAGAATATTTTGTAGTGTGCATATGAGTATCTTGGAAGCACAAAAATCAAAAAGCTTTCGAAAAATAGATCTTAGCCAAAAGTTTCGTCTCATCTCAGTTAAGGAAAAGAGCGGCTACAAAAAGCAAGAGAAGAGAGAAATTGAATAGGGAGAATTAGATATTCAATTACGAAACCATTGAAGCTCCACACGAGATCGAGATATGGAAATCTCAATCACACCAAAAGCTAGCCTCAAACACCACCAAAACCATCGAAATATCATTTGAACCTGTGGAAACCGTTGGAAAAGAAGGCGGTAGTATCAGATTTAAGCTTCTCTTCGCTTTTCTTTTGCTATGGTTTTCTGTTTCACCCTAATTGTCAATATAACAAAGCTTCCTTCAGTGTTGACTAGAAAGTGATTTTATGGTAGTTTTGGTTTTCATCTTTGATAAAAACTATTTTTAGTCAATCATAATTTTTAAAAAACAATTTTTGTAAAATTAAAATAATTATTTTTGTGTTACAGATCTTAGTTTTAGTTTATAAAACTGATGTTATCTTTTCCAAAAATCAAAGACCAACCTTTTTTTGAATTTTAGATTAAAAACTAAAACTAAGATCTAAATTTTAAAACTAAAATTTAGAAATCAAAAACTAGTCATAAGCACGGAGCGGATATATGAGAATTTTGTGATATGCGGACCTGTCATATTCGTGTTTTATTATCCTAATCGGGATTTAACACTACAAATATTCGACTCAATATCCGTGATATTTGGATCGGATCTTATCTACTATTACATTACATATTTTTTTATAAAAACTTATACCATATTTGAAAATTAAAAAAATTATAGAAAGTACCAAATCTAATAATCTTTTGTGATTTATATTAAAAAAAAATTATGTTAAATTCCAGCATCATAATGTAAATCGGATTGAATCCAGATATCTGGAAGAAAATTTTTATTATCTAGATCCGTAGTTTATATTATCCGGATATATTTGTCCCGTGTACGTTAAATTTCGGGACGGACTGGGAGGTAACACAGATGGGATTTTGGATCTTGGATAATATGGGCATGACTACCAAAAATTACAATAAAAAATTTAAAACTAATGAACCATAATCTTGGCAACAAAATTATAATTTTAACCCAGTTTTTGTTGCTTTTCAAGTCCCGAGAGCACCCACCCAATCTCTTTTTCTTTTTGTATGTATATGTATTTAGTATGTGTTGAAAATCCAAGCTTTAGATTGGAAAACATGGAGTGTGAGCTTTGGCTGGTGGATCTGAAGCTTCACCGGTGCATGCATGTCAATAGTTTCGTTGATCTCTGTGTCTTTTTTTTGTTTTTTCTTTTACCTTTGTTTGGTTTTTATCGTTTGCTTTACTTGCTCAGTGGTACTTTTGTTGTTTTTCGGCTAGCTATGGTTTCGTTTAAAATTAATTCGGCTAGATTTGGTATGCTTTTCTATCAGTCTTGAAATATTCTATCCTTTCCGGGTTGATCTGTTGTTATTCTCTTCAGAATTTGACATACCCAGATTAAGGTTGTTTGGCTCTTTTTCTACCCGTTGAAGATTTGATCGAGATCTAATCATTCCAATAATTCTATAAAACGTTTTAACTAGTCATACTTCGTCTATCATCAATGTTTATTTCTGACTATGCCATTTCTGGAAGATTGTGAGAATTAATTCTTTCTAGTTCAGATTTTTTGTTCGTCATATGTGAGATACACCAAATCCCTACAGAAGATTCACCATTTTGGACATGTTGGTTTTACGGTATCTTAGTTCACCGGATCGAAAAATTATGTTAGGGTTTATCTTTTTTTAGTTATATTCTGGATAATGCCTTTGGAAATTTTATGGGTTTTTTTTTCGCGAAGAATCTAAGTTATTTCGCCGATTTATGTATCTTGTAACTTTACGTAATAATAAAATGGTGAAAGGCGACTAGAAAGAATATCTGAATTTGTATTCATATTTTTTTAACGATCACATTTCTCTCACTAGAACTCTTTCTGTGAGATTTCTTCATTAATCATCTCCTCCAGCGCTGGCCGGGCTTTTATTTCGCCGGTATCTGTTTGTAGAATATTCTTTTCTAAGTTTTCTCCATCGCTGCTACTGAGTTTAATCTCATGAAGACACGAGAACTCTATTCCCAGAGTTTTCTGATGACCCTTAACTGACGAGATCATCCTTAGTTTTTCTCTGTGAATCTTGCATGTGAGTACCTTTCCGCTCTGTGTAAGAATTATTTGAGGGTCACACGTGTATTAATTAATGTGTTAGGGTTATTATCTAAGAAGTCAAAACTTATGTGGTCACTTTGGTATAAAGTAATTGACTGGGGCATAAGTGTTATGAAAAATTAATTGTGGATACATTATGTAATTTTTAATTTGATGAAGGGCCAAATTAGAAATTATTTCTATATATAAATAGAAAGGTTATGGTCCCCATAACAACCCTAATCAGAAATTCATAAACTCTCTGCATCCCATCAACAGAGACCTCACGCTATTCAGGGTTCGTTGTGGAAGAGCCATATTCCCAAAGGTTCAGATCATAAGCTATGGATCCAAAAGGTACGCTTCCGCTTACGTTTATATTAATCAGGAACTTGCATGTTTTGGTTTATGGAATAAATTAATTCCAACAATTGGTATCAGAGCACCATGTTCAGTTTCTGTTTGATAATCAAGTTTATTATCATGAAATTCAGATTTATTTATTTACTGAAAATTTAGATTGTTGAATTTGATTTTTTTCAAAGGTTTATGATAATAAGGATATTTTTATTAATAAATTCAGATTTATTATGGGTAAAAATTAAGATTGTTGAATCTGATTTTTCGTTCATGTTTAAATATAAATATGAATTATGGGATCTGTGGTTAAAATTGTTTATAAGATCTGATTGATATGCATGAGTAGATTAAAAGCATGTTTAGATCTAAATAAAGTCTGTTTGATCTAAATATTGTTTGTGGTTTTAAAATTCTGATTTTCGGAATTTTCTAAAGCAATTTTCGGTTCTGTTCATAAAATTATTTTTTCGAAATTCTGGAAATCTTTTCGAAAAATTTTGAACAAAATTTTCGATCTGTTCATAAGCCTTGGTGGCTGTGTTTTTTGGGCCTATATCTTTTTTTAGGGCTTAGGCCAAATTAAAGAAAAAAAAGAAAAAAAAGATAGGGCCGGAGGCTCGTGCAGACTGATCTGTGATTTAAAGTTGTTGTCGCATGGAGAACTCGAACCCGAGTTCTCTAACTCGGTCTGCGTTATTCCTTCCCTTCTTCAACCATTAGGTTACAGATAAATACTTGCACTAAATTTTCAGAAACTTTTTAATATATGGCTGTGCAAGAATAAAAAAATATAATTTATAAATCAATAGATAAAATTCATTATGCAAGTTTATTATTTGAAGTGGATTAATTGATGCAAAATGTTGCCAAAGTAACCTCTCGTGTGGATATTTTTTTATGAATAATATTAAATGTTATATGTATATATATTCATGCGAATATTAAATCGACCCAAAAGTAGGTTTATATTTGGCCGGATTATATACATACATGTGATGATAAACATGTGACAATTATTAGTAATAAACATGTGAATGATAAATCGGTCCAAAGAAAGGTTTATTATTTACCATGCATTATTGTCAATGTTTGATTATTGCAACAAGAGTATCGCTAGCAGTTAATATTACTGTCCAAAGACTTGATATTAATGTAGCACTTGGTATCTTGTGATGGATTGTATAATCATTTATTCTTTATTATTGATTTATTTCAGTTTAATTGTGAGTAACTAATAAAAGATTGTTGTTCTCTTTCAGTATCTGCAAACTTAGGTTCGATTCTAACACTTAATAGTTCCAACTACAAGGAATGGAAAAGTAAAGTTAAGATTGTGCTTGGGTGTATGGATCTTGACCTTGCGCTAAGGATGGAACAACCTACTTCTCCTACAGATACCAACACTGCTGAGTATAAGGCGGTTTATGAGAAGTGGGAACGTTCTAATCGCATTGGTTTAATGATCGTTTTGGACACCATTCCATAAACCTTTAGAGGTGATGAGGAGATCAATGATCTCAAACAGTTCCTTGCTGAGATGGACTTACGATTTGCAAGTAGCAATAAAGCATAAATAAGTACGCTTTTGTATCGCTTTAGTACCATGAGGTATCACGGCAAAGGAAACATAAGAGAGTACATTTTGGAAATGTCCAACATTGTTTCAAAACTCAAGACTCTTAAGATTGAGCTTCCGGAAGAAGTGCTCATATTTTTTGTCTTGAACTCCCTTTCTCCTCAATTCAATCAATTGAAATCCAGTTACAACACATAGAAGGAGAAATGGTCTCTTAATGAGCGCATTTCATATTGTGTGCAAGAGGAGGATATGATGAAACAAGAAAGGTCTGAAAGTGTTCATATGGTTAACACCTCTAAGGGTCAGGGCAAAAAAAGGAAAATTGAGGTTGTTAAGAATGAGGCTGCTAAAGGTCCAACTCAAAAGAAGCAAACTACAGTTAAAGATATCTTCTTCTTTTGTAGGAAAGTTGGACATATGAAGAATGACTGCCAAAAGTACCACGCATGGCGTGTAAAGAAAGGTAGTTTCCTTGCTATGGTCTGTTCTGAAGTGAACTTAGTTGAACTACCCAGAAACACTTGGTGGTTAGATTCAGCTGCAACTACTAACATCAGTGTTTCACTGCAGGGTTGCCTGAGCTACCGAAAACCAACTGATGCTGAAAGATGCATTCATGTGGCTAATGGATTTCCGGTGGATGTGGAGGCAATAACGCATTTTAGATTTTTTTTTAGTACTGGTTATTTTTTGGATTTGAAAGACACTTTTGTTGCACCGTCATTTAGACAAAATTTGGTTTCTCTTCCTTATTTAGACAAATCTGGTTATTCTTGTCTAACTGAGCATGGAAAATCTACTTTGTCTTTGAATTCAGTTTCAATTGGAATCGATACACTTATGGATAGTCACAATCTTTATATGCTTGACACCGTAGCTTCTCATGATGAAAGCTTAAGTGTTGAATCAAGGGGTACTAAACGAAAATTCAAAAATGCAAGTTCAAGAACTCTGTGGCACAAACATTCAGGACACATTTCTAGAAATAGAATTGAGCGACTTATGTCAGATGGTATATTGAGTTATGTTGACTTCACAAACTGTGATATATGTGTGGACTGCATTAAAGGAAAACAGACTAAACATAAGAGATTGAGTGCATATAGAGCTCAAGAAGTCCTTGAGTGGATACATACATATATTTGTGGACCTTTCCCTACGGCGTCTTGGAACGGTCAACAATACTTTATATCTTTCATAGACGATTACTATTGATATGTATACTTGTTTCTTATTTACGAGAAATCAGAGTCTTTGGACGTGTTCAAGAAGTTTAAGGCTGAAGTTGAGAACCAACTTGAGCGAAGGATAAAGTCTGTCAGATCTGATCGTGGTGGTGAATACTATGGTTGGTATGACGGTTCAGGTGAACAACGTCCATGACCGTTTGCCAGATACTTAAAGGAGTGCGGAATTGTCCCACAATATACCATGCCTGGGTCTCCCAGTATGAATGGTGTATCAGAAAGACGCAACCGAACTCTTAAGGACATGGTAAGGAGTATGATTAGTCATTCCACCTTACTTGAATCACTCTGAGGAGAGGCACTAAAGACTGCAACTTACATTCTTAATCGGGGTACCAACTAAGGCAACTGCGAAAACACCTTATGAGCTTTGGACTGGTAGAAAACCTAGTCTGAAGCATTTTCACATTTGGGGATGTCCAGCTCAGGTTAGGCCTTATAGGCCATATGAGAAGAAACTGGACTCCAGAACAGTCAGCAGTTACTTTATTGGTTATTCTGAGTGATCTCGGGGTTACAAATTTTTTGATCCCACACAAAAGAATATTTTTGAGACGGGAACAACTACGTTCCTTGAGGATATTGAATTTGGGGGGAGAAATGAAGTTAGAGATGTCATTTTTGAGGAAGAATCAGATTCAGTTCCTAAACCGATTCATATAGTTGCTTTTGATCAAGCAAATTTGGAACCTCAAATTGACACTGAAGCTCTTCCTCCAAATCAAGATGACAATGGAAGTCAAATTCAAAATCCTCAAGAACTAGTGCATCAGGAACAAGTGCCTTTGCGGCGATCCACCAGAGAAAGAAGAAGTGCTATTCCAGATGATTATATAGTATTTCTTATGGAAAAAGAGGAAAATCAAACCCATTTGGATGATGATCCTATCAACTTCTGTGAGGCAATGGGTAGTTCCAATTCAGATAAGTGGGTCAAAGCTTCTAAGGAAGAGTATTAATCAATGCTAGACAATAAAGTTTGGGACGTTGTCCAATTACCAGAAGGAAAGAAAGCCATTGGTTGCAAATGGATATTTAAAACCAAAATGGACTCAAATGGTAATGTGGAGAGGTATAAGGCTATACTCAGAAAGAAGGGATTAACTATAAAGAAACCTTTTCTCCAGTTTCATCAAAGGATTTTTTTAGGACAATTATAGCCCTTGTTGCACATTATGATTTAGAGTTTCATCAGATGGATGTCAAATTTATTTGGAGCAACCAGAAAAATTTGTATTAGGTGATTCAAAGAAGATGATATGAAAGTTAAATAAATCCATATATGGGCTAAAACAAGCTTCTCGTCAATGGTACCACAAGTTTCATGAGGTAATCACCTCCATTGGTTTTGAGGTGAATTTGGTTGAAGATTGTGTGTATCAAAATTTCAGTGGGAGTAAGTGCATTTTCCTGGTATTGTATGTTGATGACATACTACTAGCCACTAACGATATAGGCATGTTGCATGAAACCAAGAAATTTCTTAAGGAAAAATTTGAGATGAAAGATCTTGGTGAAGCATCTTTTGTATTAGGAATCCAGATTCACCGAGATCGAACTCGAGAAATTCTTGGATTGTCACAAAAGGCCTATATCGATAAAGTACTAAAGAGATTTGGCATGCAGGATTGCAAACCAGGTGATACCCCTATCGCTAAAGGAGACAAATTTTGTCTCAATCAGTGCAAAAGATTCCTTATGTGTCGGTTGTAGGGAGTTTAATGTATGCTCAAGTTTGTACGCGTCCGGATTTAGTGTACATTGTTGGAGTTTTGGGCAGATACTTAAGTAATCCAGATTTGGACCATTGGAAAGCAGCCAAAAGGGTCATGAGGTACCTGCAGAGAACAAATGACTACATGCTCATGTATCAGAGATCAGATAATTTGGAGACCATTGGGTATTCTGATTCTGATTTTGTTGGATGACAAGATAGTAGAAAGTCCACTTCAGGCTATGTTTTTCTGTTGGCTGGTGGAGCTATTGCTTAGCGTAGTGCGAAAAAATCGCTCGTACCTTCCTCCACAATGGCTGCAGAATTTGTAGCAATATTTGAGGCATCCAATCAGAGACTTTGGCTGAGGAATTTTGTCACTAGGCTGCAAATTCTTGAAGGAATTGAAAGACCACTTAAGCTATATTGTGACAATAAATCAGCGGTTTTGTACTCCAACAAAAATAAGAGCGCAACAAAGTCTAAGTTTATCGAGATTAAGTTTCTCGTTGTTCAGGAGAGGGTACAAAGTGGAGAGATATCCATAGAACACTTAGGGACAAACTCCATGATAGCAGATCCTCTTACAAAAGGTATTCCACCAAAGTTCTTTCATGAGCACACTGCTCGAATGGGTGTTTCAGCGTTTGAGGATCATGTGATTTAGTGGGAGTTTTTCATTTGGTTTTAGGTTCTATGTTTTGGTTGTGTTTATGCACATTTTCTGATCAGAAATAAAGTTTTTCAGTTTACACTCTTTGTACAATAAAGTTTAAGGATCTCAATAAAGTAGGACCAGTTGAAAATCGACATGTACCGATAACCTTTCATGTGATTTTCATGCCACTTTTTCATAATTGATCTATGTCATTTGGTTATATTGATTTCAGTGACCATGGAAGGTTTAGTTATTTTTATTATAACGAAGACCGCTACGATCCTATGTTTTTACAGTCAATGGACGAGATTGTTTATGCCCTGCTATATAATGACAATTTTGAGCTCATAAAGTCTATCATATTTTCAGAATACATATGTGACCCAGTGGGAGATTGTAAGAATTATTTGAGGGTCACACATGTATTAATTAATGTGTTAGAGTCATTATCTAAGAAGTCAAAACTTATGTGGTCACTTTGGTATAAAGTAATTGACTGGGGCATAAATGTTATGAAAAAATAATTGTGGATACATTATGTAACTTCTAATTTGATGAAGGGCCGAATTAGAAATTATTTATATATATAAATATAAAGGTTATGGTCCCCATAACAACCCTAATCAAAAATTCAGAAACTCTCTGCATCCCATCAACAGAGACCTCAGGCTATTCAGGGTTCGTTGTGGAAGAACCATATTCTCAAAGGTTCAGATCATAAGCTATGGATCCAAAAGGTACGCTTCCACTTACGTTTATATTAATCAGAAACTGACATGTTTTGGCTTATGGAATAAATTAATTCCAACACTCTGCTAATCAGATCTCCCGCCATGCCTTATCTCTGGTGTGATGTGTATAGCTTGTTGGGCTTGGGTCCAAGGATTTGTGTGGTTTGGCCTGGAATAACCCAACATATATAATTCCTTATGGGCCATCGTAATTTTGCTATTTTGGATTTGATTCAACTCCTTTATTTCTATATATGTCCACATGCCAAAGTTTCTCATCTGATGGTTTCTTCACTATCCTTGTTTTGTATTGGTTTTGTTTGGTGTTGGGTTTTTATAAGTCTCGCATTTCTTGTTTGTTTGGTGTTTAGTTAATTCACATGTGATTTGACCAACTAAATCCTCTTTTTCCCTCCAGAGTTTTCCAACTAAATCATTAAACAAGCTAGTTTCATCAAGGTGTCTTCATATCTTAATCATGGTTTAATAACATGTAGGAAGTCGTGGGCATTAATCACATTTTTGGTATTTTGGGTTGTTAATAAAGGTTATATGTAATTAAGATCATAATGTTGTGGTTAGTGTTTGCAGACCAAAACATTACCTATTTCTCAGTTATAGTCTTGCTTAGCTTTATTTTCAATTAGCGAGGAAGTATTATTGCTTTTTTCTTCTTTGTATTTCTTGTTTAAGGATATGGATTGTTAATGAATCATTGTTTATTTTAGGAGCATTGATTAAGTTGTGTTGCTTGGTTTGTTCGACATCGTCTGCTTCAGAATCATTAAATAAGTCAATTCCTTATTCGAAAGATTCATTAGAATGCTTTCGGTGAACTTTTCATTGGGTACAAGTTTATATTAGATTCCTTTGAAAAGTATATCACCTACAATTTTCCATGTCTGGTTGACACTAAAAACATATTTTCTTCTCTAGTATAAATGCAGTGGACCATTGAAGATGTACGCATTTTATGATACCTCTATCGGATCTTGGATGATTGGTGTTCAAGTAACTTATGTAGATGACAATCGACTTTGTTGCAGCAGTATCAGGCAAGGTATAAAATCTTTTAATATGATTTGACTAAAATTATATGTATGTATCTGCCTAAATCTGAGTATGACTGTTTACTTTATGCATGCTGTGTTTAATTAATGATACTTAAGATCAATTTATGATTTATATGTAGTTGAAGATGAAGGAACCGAAGAGATGTGACGGTGGTACGGTTGCTATAACTTGATGACCAAGACTAAGAACAATTGTTTCATAGCTTTGCATCTTCTGTATTGAATTGAGATGTTTGTGTTTTGTGTGGTAGTGGAACGAAAATTCTTCACGTGAAGAAGATGTAACTGTTTAAATGGAATTCAGATGGAATGAATACGGTTACAAATGAAGTTTCTCCTATAGTGGAGCCGTTCATTGGTATGGAGTTTGAATCAGAAGAGGCTGCAAAGTCTTTTGATAAGATCAAATTCAGAAAAAGATAGATTTCGTTAAGGAACAGAGAGAATCATGAGTTTCAGGCTCAAGTTCTGTGTTCTTCCTCCTTAAGTTTGTACCCAAAAAGCTTACTCTCCAATGTTGAGTGATATGCACAAATGGGCTTATCACCTTTCTATGACAATTATGTTTAATTCAGGCGATCAATGCGAGATGGGACCGTTGTGTGTAACAATGAAGAATTCCGTAGATTGAGACCAAATAGAACAAGAGAAAGTTGTAAGGCTTTGACTGTGGTGAAAATAGAGAAATCCGGCAAATTGATTGTCACAAAATTTGTGAAAGAGCATAGTCATCTTCTCTTACCTCTTTTGCCTAATATTCGACGACATCCTCTTCTATTTCAGGCACCAGTAAGTTCATGTGATTTGTATCATTTGGTTACCTAAACAAAAGTATATCAGATAGTGCATGTTCGCATCAATAATGTTATCCAAAGTGTTAGAGAAATCGAGTCCAATACTTTCATCAAATTTGATTGGACGTTATTGTTATAGCTGGATTAGCTTTGGAGCATGCACAAACATTAAATAAAATAACTCTTCTTATTTAAAGTTCTTAAATATCAAAGAAATGTAAACATAATCGATAAACTTTTGGGAGAACACATGACAACAACAACGTCATGGTCATGTATATGAAGTTTTGATTTCGCACGAGACTTAAAAAGCCATATGAAGAGATTTTAAATATTTTAGCCAAACAAAAAAAAGCTGGAAGACTAGAAATTGAGATTTTCCAAATAACATGGATTATGATTGTACTCAGGTTGTAATCGGGTTTATCGTGTTAGTTTATGTTAGAATAATTTAATTTAAATTAATTTAATTTACTTTCAGTCAAATAAAGTCTAATTCTATTAAACAATAGAAGAAACCACAAGATTTATATTCTAAAATTTGTGAGAAATCTACCTAATTTAGAATTTACATTCTGTAATTGGTAAAAAATAGAAAGTTAAGTAGATAATTTATGATTTTATTAGACTATAGAAGAAAACGCAAAATATTTATTATAAAAATTGTGAGAAATCTACCTAATTCAGAATTTATATTATGTGATTCGTAGAACATAAAGAATTCAATATAATGTAATTTCTTATTTTATTAGATTATAGAGGAAACTGCATAATGTATATTCTAAAATTTGTAAAAAAAAAAAAATGCAAATGACATCTAGCCTAGTGGCAGGTGGTAAGTCCACTTAAGGCAGCGCATTTGCATAACCAGAGATCGAGTCTCCATGCCTACATTATGTAAGAATTTGGCTATTGGACCAGCCAGTTGTGGTACAACATAATTTGCCGTTGACAAAAAAAAAAATTTGTAAAAGATCTACCTAATTTAGAATTTACATTTTGCGACTCGTAAAACATATCAGTAAAATGTAATTTGTGGTTTTATTATACTCTAGAAAAAAACCAAAACATGTATATTATAAAATTTGTAGAACATGAACAACTTTTTTTTTTCTTAACAAAACGTTAATAATGGTTGATGGGCATTTTCGTTATAATCTAATAAAAATATAAATAGACAAATATACAAAAAAAATATACTCTTTTCCCAGTTTCCTCATAAATAAAATCAGATGCGAAAAAAGACGACAAAAAAATGTACTCCATTAGTTTTACTAATTTGAACAAAGGCGAAAGTGTAAAACTTTTCGTCTTCTTGGGCTGTGTGTGGATGTGTGACGTCATCAGAAACCAACCGTGACACTTTCTCTTCTCAAGAATCTCTAAGATTTCTCTTGTTTTCAAGGTTATAAGAACAATTGTACCCCTTTCTTTGCGGTTGGACCTGGGACCGCCTAAAACGTACGCTACTCTGTGTTTACAGAGACCCACAAAGTGTCTTCCTTGACCTGTCTTCTACACATTCTCCCCAACAATTTCATTTCTTCTCCGGGTCGGGTCAATGTCAAGAGCGACGGGAAGTGCACATAATCATCTAATCACGCGGCCTAGTCCATAAACGGTTTGATCTCGTATTCAATTTTTGAGACAGATTCCATATCATTTCACTCCCCTTCTCGAGGTTCTAGGGTTTTTAAAGATGATTGAACATGGGACCTCGGCTTTTGATTACCGGAGCATTAGAGAGGCTGCTTGCAACGCCGGCGCCGGAGCCACCGCTGGTCAGATCGATTATTTTTTTCAAATTTCTTCTTTTGATCCGCCTAGTTAGATTATGTCGCTGAATAGCCTATTGTTTTGGTTGATCTGTGAATTTTCAGGTGCAATCGCGGCGACTTTCGTTTGCCCGTTAGATGTGATCAAAACAAGATTACAGGTTCTTGGTCTCCCAGAAGCTCCCGCCGCTGGTCATAGAGGTACTTGCTACTAATCTTTCGCTGAAATGGGGTTAATTTGCGTAAGAAAATAAGTCGTAGATGTAACTACACCTGTAGGTCTTATCTGATGGAAAGAGATTTTGTGTTCGAGTTTTGTTTCTATTGAAGTTGTTGCATGTTTGATCAATACCCTCTCCCTCTCTTTCTCTGAGCTATGCTTAGGTGCTAAGAACTTAGATCTGTTGAAATGTCAGGTAGTGTAATCATTACAAGCCTACAGAATATAGTGAAGAATGAAGGTTTTAGAGGAATGTATCGAGGGCTTTCACCAACCATCATAGCTCTCCTTCCAAACTGGGCTGTAAGCATCACTTAATCTTGCCGAGCTTTGTTTCTCCAAGGAAATTTATCTTGTCATAGATGAGATTCCTTACCCAAGATTCTTCAATGAATCTGCTTTTGGAGATCTGTTATGTCTTTCCTTGTAATCGATATTCTGGTCATACGCAGGTGTACTTTTCAGTTTATGGAAAACTAAAGGATGTCCTGCAGTCAAGTGGTTGGTTCTCATACAAATTACAAATCTTTTTGTGCTTTGTTTTTGCTTATGCTTGACTGGAGGAGTATCAAATATATTTACTAAAGCAATGTTTTTGAGTGATTGCTTAATTTGGTTTCTTACCAAGTTATTTAATTCATTCAGTCTCTCAATTGGTTACATTTGCCTGATAGATGGAAAGCTTAGTATTGGGGCAAACATGGTAGCTGCTGCTGGTGCTGGAGCTGCCACATCTATTGCAACTAATCCACTTTGGGTTGTCAAGACAAGATTAATGGTAAGTTTTGTTCTTCTTTCTTTGGTCTCAGCTTTACTAGGCGTTGTGATTTTTGTTTCCATATTTTTCAATGCTTTAATTAATCTCTTCCCCATATATAAGACGCAAGGAATTAGGCCGGATGTTGTACCTTACAAAAGCGTAATGTCTGCATTTAGAAGGATTTGTCATGAAGAAGGATTGCGAGGGCTGTACAGGTCAGTATCTTGAGTGAAAATGGAAATTTAATAACTTGAACATCTTTTTCTTGTGTCATATAATGCGTATGTTAAACTTAAGATACTTTTTTTTATCTTCCTGTGTTGGAACAGCGGCATTTTGCCTTCTTTGGCGGGAGTAAGCCATGTTGCAATCCAGTTTCCAGCATATGAAAAGATCAAGCAATACATGGCAAAAATGGGTAAAACATGATTTATCCACTAAGATATTATTACATATCTGTCAGTTTCTGATCATATCTAGTTAAAGTTCTCAGATAATACATCTGTCGAGAATTTGAGTCCTGGGAATGTTGCTATTGCCTCTTCAATCGCAAAAGTGATTGCCTCTGTTTTGACTTACCCCCACGAGGTCCATCTTCTTGTACTTTCTCTCTCTCTTACTCGCTTTTAGGCTCATAACTAACAGGCCCAGCACTAAAAAAGGGATTTATGTTACATCCACAGGTTATTAGAGCAAAGCTTCAAGAACAAGGGCAAATGAGAAATGCTGAGACCAAGTATTTGGGAGTCGTTGATTGCATCAAGAAAGTTTTTAGAAGTGAAGGGCTACCTGGAATGTACCGAGGATGTGCCACTAATCTACTGAGGACAACTCCATCAGCAGTTATTACATTTACAACCTATGAGATGATGCTCAGATTTTTCAGAGAAGTGGTGCCATCAGAGACTAATAAGTCGGAGGATCACAAAAGAGAAGGAGAAAGAAAGAGTTTAGTTAGTCGACGAGGAGAAGAAGAGAAAGATTTGGGTTTAAGAGAATCACAAACTCAGTCGAATAAGATCACTACTCCGCCTATGCCTCTTGGAAGCAAATAAAGCTTAATAGGTTTTCATTTTCCTTTTTTCGAAGTCATGTTCTATTCAAGTAATTTTCTCCCTTGCCGTGATCTGAGTTTTAACTTTTTTATCGTTGTTCTAACAAATGTGTAACCTATCGATAAATTTCTTCTTTTTGGCCGTTTTGATAGCTAGAGAGTATTTGAAAGATCTTTTTCTTTGAGGGTATTTGTAGTTGATGTCGCTCTCCGTCTCGCACTTTATCTGCACGTTGCAAGTTAGCAATTTAGGAATTTTAAAAGTAATTAGATGCTTCACCTACCACAAGTTAGCAATGTATCTCCATATTCTTTCTCAATATCGGTGCTTCACCTACCACACAGGTAATGGGATCTTCTTTCCGGGGTGATAAGCTTTTAACACTTGTTCAAGGAAAAATTTGACCACTGATGAAACCCATGTGTTTCTTTCTGGTTAAAGCAATTTGTCTTGCAAGTCTTTGAACTTTTTTTTAATACCCGGTATGTATACAAATTAGTTTCTGGCAATAGGGTCAGTAGATACTATTGAGTTCATAAAGGAGCTGTGATCAGCCTGAGACTTAAGATGCGAGTCACGTAAACCGTTCCGAGTCAATTTTTTCTTTTCTTTTTATAAAATCCTTTTGGGTCAGTGTTGCATACAATATAGACAAAATTGGACATAAACAATTGATGATTGCCTGATTGATTGTGCAAGTTATGGCACTTGTGTACATATTCTCTCAGTACCAACGGTTTCACAATTCTCAGCCTCATGTTATATCCTTCCGCTGCTACATCCTGATGGATCTTGGTAGTCACAGGCGCTGGTATTCGGTGTGGTTGATTTACTGGTCCATTGCTCAGTCACAGAGATTGGTGAACGTGGGAATTTCATAGTCTTTAAAAGTGAAGTCTCGTCCCTTTCCAGTGGCAACGGGTGGAAAGTTATTGTATCCTCTTTGTAATTGTAGTCTTGACATTTTTGCTCCATATTCTGGATTCCCTTTAGCTCTAGCACAACTTGTTCCATTGTTGGTCTCATTGCGTTGTCTTGCTGCAAGCACTGAAAAGCCAATTCGGCCACCATTGTAATCATTTCTCTAACTCGTTCATTTGTTCCGTATCCAAGATTCTGATCAATCAGCTCATGGGTCGCATGGTTCTGAATCTTGTTTATAGCTAAGCTTGATAGATTGATCTCACTCTTGCTCCTGCTTATATCAACAGCAGGTTTAGACGATATCAGCTCAATAAGCACCACTCCAAAACTATAAACGTCACTCTTATCGCTTAGATGATAGCACCGATGATACTCAGGATCCACATATCCCGGAGTACCCTGAGGAGCAGTTGAAACATGTGTTACATCAGTCGGGAACAACCTGGACAGCCCGAAATCGGCAACTTTGACTCCGTAATTCCCATCGAGGAGAATGTTTGTAGTCTTGACATCGCGGTGTATGATATCGGATGCATGAAGGTAAGCCAATGCACTCGCTGTTTCTATAGCAATGTTCATGCGCATTGACCATGTCAAGTAGCCTTGGTGTGGTGGATTTTCGCCATGTAAATGATCTGCAACTGTGCCGTTTGGAATAAACTCATAGACAAGGAGAAGCTCTCGGCTGCGGCGTGAAGTGCAGCCATAAAGGGAGACTAGATTCTTGTGATGTATGCGTGTGAGGATTTCTATTTCGTTCATGAATTGCTCAAGTCTTCTGTAGTTGTGCTCAAAGAGACGCTTAACTGCAACTTCTCGCCCATCTCGTACTTTTCCTGAGATCAAAAAGGAAAGATTAGATAAGCTCAACTTAACAGAGAGGTATCACTTTCCATAATTTCTGTTGCAGTGATTATCTTACCATAGTACACTGTACCAAAGCCTCCATCTCCAAGTAATCTGTCTTTACTGAAGTTGTCTGTCGCTTCTTGAAGTTCTGTATAGGAGAAGATTGGTATCTTAAAGAAGACATGGCTGAACTCAACATCAGATTTCGAGTCGTCTCTAGAGATCTCCGAGTCGGCTCTCCTTCTGTAAATTTTATGGATAACAAAGAGTGCCACCAAAAAGATTATCAAGATGAAAGATCCTCCGATTCCTGGAAAGTTAGAGAGGAAATAAAGTCAAATTCGGGTAGCTCATGGTGAAACTAGAGGAGCAAAACAGAACATCTCTTTGTACCTAATCCAATTCTTATCTCTTGGTTATAGTTTCGTTCTGCAACAAAGAAGACGAAAATCCACTTATTGTCATATGTAAAAGCAAAATTGCGGAAGTAACAAACATGTAGTCTTGTGCTTTCATACCTTTGGTTCCTCCAACGCAGCGAAACTTTTCCTCCTTATTAATGGTACACTTTCCTCCTCGACGAAGGCAGCCACGGCAACCTCGAACCGTTGTTATATGAAGAGAGAAAGTAGCATTCACGTCAATCTGGCTACTATTTTTGGAAGCCACCCAGCTTTGTGGAATTTTAAGCGGGGAACACGGTGAAGCATTTTGACTATCTTCCTTACTAAAGTAGCACGAGCTGTTTCCTCCTCTGCAATTTGCATAAGTGAGACCATTCTTCCTAGTGTTGTCGCATTTGCACAAAGTGGTCACGTCTTTGATCCATGGAGAATCCGGAAGAGAAAAGCTTGACAAGTCTCTGCAGTTTCTGTCTTTCAAGCTTTTGTTAAGCCTCGGATCAGTTATGGTCATCGTGTTGCCTTGAGAGACGCTCTTGACTTCATACCATATCCCACTACTTTCCTCAAGCTCTATCTCTGCAACGTTTGCACTGCAATTCATCCTGAAAAGACCGCAGTGAGGCGACATGGTTGTGTTAAAGAAAGGATACGTGTAGTCGTGTCCTCCACAGCTGAATTGCTCGCAAGAAGGTTCTTTCCTGCTCCTGGATTCTACTACGACAAGGAGGAAGAAGAAGAAGACCAAAACAGAGACAGTCTCCATTGGCGTTCTGATTAAAAAGCTTGTGTTTTCAATATCCAGATCTAAAAATATCAAAACTTTGGTTCCATTGTTGAAAATATTGGATTAGAACTCTCTTTATCCTTTTGGGGGAATTTGAGTATGGCCTTTTTTTTTGGTATTGTGACAGAGAAGTTGACTTTTTTGAAGGAATCTAGACAAAGCTGAAGAGGAACAAGAGAGAGAAGAAGATAGAAGATTTGTGTGGTTAGCTCTAAAAAAAATTTGTACAAGAGTCGTTGGTGGTAGCTGCTTTATTGGAATGAGAATATTGAAAATTGGCTTTGACCAGAGACTCTGGAGAAGTTGGAAACTTAATAAAAAATCTATTAGAGAGATACGTTAACCTTTGCTTGAAATTGCATGTTTAAGATCTGACCACACACAAGCTCAATCTTCTTCTTCTCTTAATCAATTCTTCCACTAGAGACAGAGACCTTTGATTTTGCTTCTGCTTCAAAGTCCTCTTTATTCAACCTTTATTTAAATATACATTTTATTTATTTATTTATGATTTTCTAAATTTTAAAATAATTTCAACACAGACAACTCGTGGCCTGTAACATGACACCAATATGTATTATTTTATATATAACTTTAGAATTTTGTTGATCTACACTTCATACTTGTAATTCTTTAAGATGTTTACATTTTATCCTCTGATGCTCGGACTCCTCATTTCTATTTGGCAGTGGAACACAGCCGGTCCGACATTATCAAACTCCTACTCAAAATTTATTTTTTCACATATACTTTCAAATAATATCAATTATTTTTATTTATTAACTTCAAAAATAATAATTTACAAAGTAAAATGATGAGAGATCTTTGAAACTAACTCTAAGTTTCTCATATTCAAAAAAGCAATAACATAATTACTGAAAAAGTAAAGTTTTAAAATTTTGGACTTTAATTATAAAAAATTACAAACTCTAAAAATTTGGAACCTATTTACTACAAAATTCTGTAAATTTTGAAAGTTTTAAATCTTACTTATTACAAAAATCTATAAACTCTAAAAATTACAAGTCCTAATATACGTAGACCTCAAGTCATGTATTAAGTTGCTTATGCCGCAGTGTGTTCCTACAATAAAATATTTAAATTTGGACTGTGTCTAATTTCCAGAAAATTAGTTTGAATTTAAGGTTAGACACTTCCTTAGTTAATAAAAAATGTTTGTATCATGTCGTAAGTTATAAAATTTCAAACATGTACTAATTGTTAAAACTTCGGAGATGGCGTAGCTTCGAAATTATTGTATTATTAATATATTTTTTAGGTCATGATTGTATTAGTATTCATTTTCGTTTATGACTAAAAGACGTCATGTGGGTTGGTGATGTGGCTTTATTACTACATAAGTGTTCATGATGTAACGTAATAGCTATATATAAGAGAAAAACATGATACCTACGATGATTTAGATTTTCTACTTTACATCCCTCCGAAAACAAAATACTTGTGTTCATAATATGATACAATCGACCATTACCTTCTATTTAACTTTTTCCCATTGATTTATTAGATACATAGTTCATAATTTCATCCTATAAACCTATGTAACTCAGAGGCTAAACTACATCATGTAGGAAAGATCAATCATCAAGTTTGATATTTGGGTATTTTAAAACATAAATTTTGAATGAAGTCTCACTAAAATAGTTAAAACTAGTATGTATAGAAATGATAAAATTCTCTTTCCAATTAACTGAACATTTTTTATTATATTATTATTATTACTGTCTTTTTCATATAGATTAATAAATCTAAGGAAAATTACAACTATGAAATACTTAAATAGGTTAAACATAACAAACCTAAAATTATAGCTTAAAAGCCTGAAACAAAGAAAACAACTTAGAAAAAGATTAAGGAAAAAACTATAGAAGTTAGACTCGATAAAATACTATCCTAAAATGAAAAAATTAGGTCACCACAAAGTACAACTAGGTTAATGTGGAGAACGAAATCTCCTGTGACGAATAAAAGCACCTCATTTATATCTAAACTTCTAAACCAAAAAATAAATCCATACATCTTTCGAATAAAAGTGAAGTCGTATAACGAACGACCAAATGACACCATATTAGAAATTTGAAGAGTCGAGACCTCGATCAGGTCATTAGAGTGCATACAAGAGCAAAACCACTTCAACTCGGGAAAAACTGAACACAAACGCGTAGATCAGACGATCGAACCGAAGAAGAATACAAGTTAAAACCCAGAGAATAAATAAATCAGTCTAACCTAAGCAGCCTAACCAATCAGATTCTAGACTAAACCAAACCATATTAAGTCAAGTAGAACTTAATCCAACTAAAACGAGGAGGGAGAAAGAGTACCAAACCTAACCAAAACCGGCGGTGGTGGCCAGCTCCGACGACATCACTAGGGAGACAACATCACCACCTTGCTGGATCTCGATAAACCAGCCACAACACTCACCGCTCGTCTTCTGAACTAACATGATTCCAACCGGTACATCTCCGACAAGACCTTCCAAGCACCACCAACCTTTATGGCACATCTGAATTTTCTTCCAACCACTAACAAGACCGAAATCCACAGTAAAATAACGAGGTTAAGGGGAAAAGGAAATCACTAGGTCGAACTCGTGTTTCTCTTATTATTATTATTACTATGTTCTATAAGTAAATTCTTTTTCTATTCAGAAATTTAGTTAAGAAATAAATGGTCCAAGTTTATATCAAAGCTAGTTTTCATTTAATTTATACGAATGAATAAAACTAAATGTGTGTTAGCACGGGTTTAATTAGTAAGTTAACTAGCTATGATTTTATATTATATAGTCTTTTAATGAAATAGCATCTTTTTGAAAATCGAAAATGGCTGATATAATATATTAAAAATTTAGGATATTCGTCGTTTGATTTATAAACCACATATTGTAATGAGATTTAGGAAATCGTAATAAATGAAAAGATAAATGATCATGGATTTATTATGATGGAGATACGGAGCGGCGACCGGAGATGTTTTTTAGGGGGTTCGATCCTTGGTGCCATGAGTATTTATAAAGTGACTACACAACTGGGCCACCTGTCATCGGCTCCAGAGATGCTTTAAGTTTTTTATAATTAAAATATTATTATTTTTTATTTTAATTTACTTTTTATTTTAATTTTAAATTGAAAAGTAGTATCCGATAGAAAGTTGACACGTGGTAAGAACCTATCTCTTAAAACTCTTATTTAAGAACTTTTTTCTTAAAAATAATATTACTTTAATTATTTTATAATATTTTAAATTTAAGAACCCTTCCAAAAACTCTTCATTGGAGGTGGTCTAAGAGCACATCCGATTCTAATGGAAGTTCTTAGATTAAATTTATGATTAAAGTAATGTTAATTCGTTTCTTAGGAGTAGAAACGTATCTAATTTTAGGATTTTTAGAGTTGTTAAGAAACGCCTATGTGGCGTGCTTCGATTGGCTATGTATTGTTTAGGGTTGGAAAAAGAAGGGTTTACTTTTATCGGGCTCGTTTTTGTCTCTTTGGATACTTTGTCTTCTCTGTCGCCGCTCTGGCAGATATTTGGTTTCCTCGTGTCTTCCTCCTCTCCTCGCAAAGATTTCCGGCTCGGTGGTGTGCTTAGGCGTCGACGGCTTGACTCTTCTCGTCGGAGGGTACGACATGCATGTTGGAGCTCAAGGTAGGGTTCGCAATTTCCATTATTAGAGTATATGTAAGTCGATTTTAGGAATTCAAATCGATGATTTTAGGGATTTGAAAAGAGGAAGTAATTAGGGTTTCGATTAAGGTCTGTATCTGTATCTTTCTGCTTGAAAATTGAATTGTTGGATAGTTTTGTCTCCGACTTTTTCGTGGGATATAAAGAGGAAGCTTGTGCTTTTAGACTTCTTCTTCGTCTTCTCTGAATTTGGGTAACTATACAAACGATCATCTTCTTTCGTTTCATCCTTTCTCTGTTTCATTTGAATTTCATTTTTGGGCGTTACAGTTTTAATCGTGAATTTCATGTGAATTAATCTGAGGGTTTAGTTAGGTGCTAGAGAAGGTGAGTTCTAATGTTATGAAAACTTATATAAAGTGAGTTTGTTCAATATATCATGTGTACTTAAAATTTTCTTATGTGATATGAGGTTGTAATCAAGAGCTAGCTATTGTCGATAGAGTGAAGGAAAAGCTTAATACCCCAGAGTACCAGGAGTTTATACGTTGTCTCAATCTCTTTTCAAAAGAAATAATCGGCAGACCAGAATTGCAATCTTTGGTATGCATATAGATCATGCTCTCATTTTCAATGTAGCATTCGTATGCAATAAATCATGAACATTTAATCTTGCATCAGGTAGGAGATTTAATTGGAGCATATTCTGACCTCATGGATTCTTTTAAAGAGTTTTTGGTGAAATGTGAAAAGAATGGTAACGAGGCAAAACTATGATTCTCTCTTCCTCCTTTTTGATGTTTAAGAAAGACAGTCTTAAACTTTTCATTCATCTTGCAGGAAGACTGCTTTGTGTTATTCTTACTAAGAGTAAGTCTACCTTTCTCTTGCAAAGTTATGCAAGTCTCATCCTGCGTGGCTGAGCCCTTTTTGTAGATAAATTAAGTATTCACGAGAAGTAAACTACCGAACTCCACTATAATGTCTAAAATTCTCCTGACATCTCCATTTCTATTGTTGAAAAGAAAACAAATCCATTCTAAATTATCTACAGAATCCTTGTGGAGCGAAGGTAAATATCCTCAACCGTCACTGGACAGTGAGAGAGACCAAGAACATAAGAGGGATGAAGGGTTTCAAGACAAAGATCATTATAAGGAGAGGCTTCAAAAAACAGCAGCAAGTCATAAATGGGCAAAACCCATCAATCAATTAGATCTCTTGAACTGTAAACAATGCACTCCTAGTTATCGATTACTTACAGAGGATGTATGTGGCTGTAGCTTGTCATGCGTGGATATTTTTTTCTTGGATTATCTTTTGTTTCATTAGTATAGATATTTTTCTCTCTGCAGTACCCAATTTCTATTGCAAGCCAGAAGACAAAGAACGGTAACCTGGTGCTCAATGATAACTGGGTCTCCGTCACATCAGGAAGTGAAGATTATTCATTTAACTATATGCGTAAGAACCAATACGAAGAGAGTCTCTTTCGTTGTGAGGATGACAGGTTAGTTTATTAACTGCTAATGGTGGACATTAACAGATATGTAACCCCTATATATTATATTTTTCGTAAATACTGGTTACTGTTTTGTTATTGTAATCCACTATCTTGGGTTTTTTTTGAATATGTATATATCTTTTGCTTTAGGTTTGAGCTAGATATGCTATTAGAGTCTGTAAATTCAACTACTCAGCATGTGGAAGAAAAGATTAACAGTAATGAACTGAAAATCAACAGCCCCATCCGCATCGAGGATCACCTCACATGTAATTTATAAGCTACTTAAAAGAAAAGACAGCGTGAATGATGCATTCTCTTTTGGCGGATCCCTTTGTCACTGTCTTTCTAGCTCTAAATCAAAGATGCATAGAACGATTACATGGCGACCACTAATAGATGGCCGCTAAGACTTGAAATCTTGCTTTAATTCACGTTCTCTTGGTGTTGATTTGAATCTGTCTAAAGTAGATGATCCAATTGATTAATGTTGACCGGCTTTTATTGATCTGGAACAATGTCCCCCAGTGTTTACGCATGTGCTGAGGTTTTCAATTGCCCATTTGTCTTTTGTTTACCAAGAAGTACTGATAAAGAATTTTCCCCACAAGTCGGTGACAAGAAAGGATTGACAAATGGGATCTCAGTAGAAATAACAAGTAATCAAGAGTTGGTGAAGAATTCCAAAGTTGAAAGAGAAGAAGGTAAATTTTCTCCTACTGAAGATATGTCAATTGTGACCAAAGATATGTCAAATAACAGAATCCATATATGTGGTGCAGGTGTGCTCAAAATCAGACAGGATCGGAAGAATCTGTCTCGGAGACAAAGGCTACACAGACCAAAAGGAAACTCCATTCATTTCCGTTGCAACAAGGTAAGAATGTTTAAACCTTGAATGTTTAAATTTTGTTGTCTGGTAATGATAATACAATAATTAAGTCACATTTAAACCTTGAATGTTTAAATTCTGTTGTTTATTCTTCTGCTAATGAGCTACAGCTAGCGAGCATAATGATAAATAGTCATCAGAGTCTTGTTTTGAGGCTAAACATGTGTTGATACGCTTGCATAGATGCATTTATAATGGAAAATGGCATAAAATGGCATTTATAATACATAGAATTTTTGCTTTGTGTTAATTGAAATGGTTGATTTATTGCTCAGTGTTGATTGGATTTGTTATATAGGCTGCAATTACTTTTAGTAGGTATAGTTATTAATAAGAATTTACTTTAACATTGAATGCTAAACCACAAAGGATGTGGTTTAGTATTCTTATTTGCTTTCACCTTCCTCTGTCATTTTTATCAAAGGCTTTCTGTCTTCAAATTCTCTTTCACACCAGAAACGCATCTCTGTTTTCCACCTTCTGTCTTCCTTTCGCTTTTCATATTTTGTTGTGTATATGGATTATACACAGTCCTCTAGCTACCAAGACCTTCTTCTTAGTCAATACTCCTTTAGCCATAACATTCAACCCAATGTTTATGAGATTGTTTTTTAGTAACCAAACGTTTGACCTCCCAACTGAGTGTACTGATAGACGGGTAAGAAGAAAGAGGAGTCCAAAAGAAGACCTTGTTCTCATTAGTGCATGGCTTAACACTAGCAAAGATCTAGTGGTTAGTAACGAGCAGAAAGCAGAAGCATTTTGGAAGAGGATTGCAACCTATTTTGCATCAAGTCTGAATATTTTTGGAGCACAGCAGAGGGAACCAGGGCATTGTAAGCAAAGGTGGGCAAATATCAATGATGGTGTATGCAAGTTCATGGGATGCTATGAGGCTGCCTTATCACAGAAAAGTAGTGGCCAGAATGACAATGGTGTCATGAAGTTAGCCCACCAGATCTACTTCAATGATCACAAGTGCAAGTTCACTTTGGAGATGCATGGAGAGAGTTGTGCCACGATCAGAAATGGTGTGGAAAAGAGGGAACTTCAGTGAAGAAAAGAAAGACAGATGAAGGAACCACTCAGTCATCAACAGCTGCATCAGGTAGCCATGAAGAAGAGCAGTCCCGACCTGCTAGTGTAAAGGCTTGTAAGGCCAAAGGAAAAAGGGCTGCGAGTAAGGGAGATGATGTAGGTCTAGAAGGACAAGCTCTACTCGAGTTTAAGTGCATGTGGGAGATAAAACAGAAAAATTTAGCTATGAAGGAGAGACTCTCCAAGAACAAGTCGCTAGACAGTTTGCTTGCAAAAACAGAGCCACTTTCTGAAATAGAAATGGCTCTTAAGGATAAGTTAATTACCGACATGCTTAACACTTGACTTGCTGTGTTTTAATCTAGTTATATGAATATTTCTATTCTAGTTATGTTATTCACTTATGTGTCCAGAATGTATGTTTTTTTTATCTTTTTTTGTTATGTATGCTTTTGTGTTGTTTTTTAACGTCATGAACAGATGTGGCCAGAATGTATGAATGCATGAATATGAATGAATGTATATATGAATGTATGAATATGAATGTTCGTGTATTGTTTGGTTAATACACGTTTTGCTTGATACAGGTTTGACATCTACATCTTTGGAACCACAGAGAAGATTCAATGTAAAAATCTCATGAATACTACATGAAGATTCCATCGGAATGTTTAAAAGCAAGAATTGGATTCAATTTTAATTGTTTACATTGTATCACATAGTATATGATACTTATTTAATGGTTTACATTTTGCTGGTTCAAATTTAATTTTAGTATCCGATACTTATACTTGTATCAAAGTTATTAAGTCATTTGTAAGTAACATTTTAATTTGTATGAGAATCAGTTAATTACCAAAATATTTAAGCATTGCATGTGACCATTTCATTTTGGCATCCGATTCCCACTTTCACTTTGCATCTATCCTTTCTACAAATTGCAACTAAACTCTTCTTCACATTAATACTATATATACGTGCACACAATGTCATAAGCTTCACAGTTATCTCTTATTGTCTTTTCAATTCTTTAAATTAAACTTTTATTAATAAGTCATGGCATCATCTTCCCACACCAATAGTGATGACGAAATGGATGAAATATTTGATCAATTTTTTGAACAAGTTTTCGAAATCTATTCATCAGTCAAGGTGATGGAGCACGATCAAAGAAAAAAAAACGAGCGTATATTGAAAGAAATCGAGAACAAGGGCACATTCGCTTGTGGAACGATTATTTTTCAGATAACTCGACATACACACACACTATATTTCGACGTCGTTTTAGAATGAACAAGCATTTGTTCATACGTATTATTGAACGACTCTCTAATGAATTCCCTTTTTCCAACAAAGAAGAGATGCTACACGAAGGTTCGGCCTCTCTTCACTCCAAAAATGTACTGCAGCAATTCGAATTATGGCATATGGTTGTGATGCTGATGCGGTTGACGAATATCTACGGCTTGGTGAGAGAACTGCGATTTTATGTTTAGAAAATTTTGTTGATGGAATCATCTCTTTATTCGGAGATGAGTACCTAAGACGACCAACACCGGAAGATCTTCAAGGACTACTTGATATAGGGGAGATCCGGGGATTTCCTGGTATGATAGGTAGCATCAATTGTATGCATTGGGAGTGGAAGAATTTCCCCATGGCTTGGAAAGGACAATATACATGTGGATCCGGCAAACCAACAATCGTGTTGGAGGCTGTTGCTTCACAAGATCTTTGGATATGGCACACCTTTTTCGGCCCGCCAGGTACCTTAAACGATATTAACGTTCTAGATCGCTCACCAGTTTTTGATGATATTTTTCAAGGTCGGGCTCCAAAAGTAAATTACCTCGTCAATGGACACGAGTATCATTTGGCATACTATCTAACAGATGGAATTGATCCTAAATGGGCAACATTTATACAATCAATTCCTATGCCGCAAGGTCCGAAAGCATCACTATTTGCTACACATCAAGAAGCAACCCATAAAGATGTGGAGCGTGCTTTTGGAGTCTTGCAAGCTCGATTTGCCATTGTTAAGAATCCCACTCTCATTTGGGATAAAGTCAAAATAGGAAAAATAATGAGAGCATGTGTCATACTTCACAATATGATAGTAGAAGAGGAACGAGATGGATACACTCAATTTGATGTCTCTCAATTCACACAACTCGAAGCAAATAGAACTTGCCATGTCGATTTGACATTTTCTACTGATATGCCTTCAAATATTGGAAATATGATGGACATTCGCAACCGAGTTCGTGACCGAACAATGCATCAACAATTACAAGCCGATTTGGTTGAACATATCTGGCAAAAATTTGGTACACATCATGACAATAACTAATCAATATAAATTTTAGCATTGCTTTGTATATTTTAAATTTTAATAATGAAAGTAAGTATGTTATATATAAATTTGGTGTTTTTAATTTTAAAATTTAAAAAAATTCCATGAGAGCCTACCATTGGACATCACATTTTTACATTTCTAATCTTAAGCTTCTTAACATTTTTTTTTAATAATAAAAAGACACTAAGAACCCCCTTAGGGGTTCTAAACAATGGAGATGGTCTAACATGCCAATTAAGATAATTGGATTTATCAGTAGACTCGTAGTTTATGAGAAACGTTCTGTATGGAATAAGGACAACACGAGTTTTAACATTTCAGAGCATTGATGAATCTAGAGAGTTATATATTCGGTTTAATATAATGAGATTTTTTGTTAAACCATAAACTTAAATCGACTTATAAAATACTCTTTTATTGTTTTTGTTTTTAGAAATCGAGTAAGTAATAAAGAAGTGCGTTCTGAGACTGAGGGCTTGAACTGAGAAGTGGTACAAGTAAAAGAGCATAATTTGCGTAAAAGATTCCGACTTAACGAAAAACCTTCTAATTAATTTCCATATTAAAAGTTGTGACAAAGAGAGTACTCTCTGATCTTAGGAGAAGATATATCCTTGAATATGTAATTAATGTATACCCACATGTCGATTTCATTATTGGTTGGAAGTCAATTTTGGGATGTTAAATTTGAGGGGTCACAAAAACTCAACTTGGCCAACTTTCTCCAATTTTATTTTCATCATTGTTTTCTTGGGAAAAAATTATATATAGAAATTATTTAATTGAATAAAAGACAAAAACCCTAAATAGCTCAGAGCTTATTAAGGAAAACAAAGTAGCCTAGATGAATCTCTCTCGGCCAAACACCAAGCTTTATTCATTTATTTCGACACAAGGTTTTGATATCTCTTGGCTTTTACCGATTTTAAAGCTTCATTTCTCATAGACTGAACCATTTCATCATTGTATTTAAATAGGTGCATGCATTTGCATTTGTCCTTTGTCCTTTTCAGAGCCTGTAGTGGCTCAACGACCCGGCTTTAAGCCCGGCTCTATGAATTTGTGGGCCTTGTATCAAGCCATATAATAATACAAAGATAAGCTAAACTACTTTGAATTCATGTATAAAAGATATGATATATGTATATATATATGTAAATATAAAAACCAACACTAATTAGTGTAGTTAACTGTGATGTACATGGTTAACTTCAAAATCTATAGTTTTGTTTTGCTTTTTTGCACATCCAATGAGTCTTCAACACACAAAGATCGTATCAGGAAACGCAGAATAAGAGATAGTAAATTACACTTATTGATTATATTTATTTAACCTATATACTATATCAATATTGGCACACTTATCTCATATAAATTTCTTAAGAAACAGTCTATAACCAATTTTAGCTCGCTAAAAGACTTTTCTTGCTCTGACAGACTGTCATGAAAGGCTATTATTCCAGTCCATAAACCTGACGAGAACAATAAGTTAAACCATTTGTTGACGTCGCTATGAAATTTCCATAGACAACAAGAAAATGATGTATTACGGGCCAATCACGCATGTGAGTATATTACTACTAAACTCGAACTTTTTGTTTACGGTTAATTTGAAGCACGTGAATTATACATTACTTGACTTTTCCAAATTCCAGTTATATCAAACCAAAAACGGAATGGTAAATTTGGCATATTTCATCTTCAACAAAAATATTCCTTTGATTTCAAAGTCAAATCTCTTGACTCTTGTGTCCGCAACTTAAAGATAACACGTTTCTTTGTATAGAACGTGACAACTAATAACCAGACTAACATCTTGAAAACCTAAAGACACGACAACACGAGGTTGATTTTTTTTGTTTTGAATAACATAATTAGAGATTCATTTCTCTAAAAAAACAAATAATAAAAAATACAAGACATACAAATTATACACACCCAAAAAGAGAAGAAAATTCGTTTGTTATTTACATTCGCATTGAATCCTCCCACTTCATTAAACCTCCCATACCAATCTCCCACCGTTAAACATCCTCATATCTCCCATAACAATCTCTCCACTGACGTCATCTCCCACGTAGATCTTGTCCACGTCACCAGCTTCGACCCTAATATTCTTCCCTAGTAACCTTCCCGGCTGCCTCCATTCCGCGACCAACTCCGGCTTCTGGAAACCAACGCGTGTATCCCACGCACCCACTTCCACGGCGTCGGATCTTTTCTTCTCCACCGCAAACAAAACAGCTGGCGACAACAACGAGAAAGCCCCACATTTGTCGAAGAAAGAAGCCACCGTGGTACTACAATGATCTCTTTTATGGTCCCATTGCTTTACGACTTCGCTTGAACCTACATCTAACATGTCTCCAAAGCTACCACTGCACCGACGCATCCAAGCAATATTCCCATTTATACCCTTATTAGCATTGACCGAGTCATCATCTTCATCATCTTCCTCTTCGTTATCTTGACTTTCGTCTGAGGTATCAGACGAGAAAGACCAGTCGGAGTCGCTGTCGTAATCACACAGAAGAGTTGTAGAAGGTAGAGACACTTTTACGTTTCTTAATCTATGGACTAAAATCTTGATGCTAGTAATTAAAGTAGTGAATGAAGCAAAAAATGCAATGAGCAATAAAGTTCCCCATTTCCAGAAACTATAAGCCTGATGTAACTTTTGGACTCCAGAGACGGCAAAAGCTTGAGATATAAACGACCCGTCGTTTATTGAGTTTATTCCAACGTCGAAATCGCTTATTCTGTTGATAATTGGGACCTCCATTACAGAAATGCAATGTTTCTTTTTTTCTTGAATAAAAAATGAAATTTGTTCTTTTTTTTTTTAATGCTAAAGTTAGGGAGAAGAAGAGGAGAGATTTAGGTTTAAGGATCATAAAAGTAAAGATATATAGAGGGAGAAAAAGGTAGGGAAAGAGATGACGTGTCTGATATGATTGAAAGATACGTCGGAGAAAGGCGGCGGCGGCGGAGGCTTTCCAGGAAAGTACAGAAAGACAAAGATAAGGCAAAAAGGTCAATGAGTCAGCCTCGAGAGAACATGTGATTTACATTTACATATTACTATTGACAAAAATTACATCTACTATTGCTTTTTCTTTTTGTTACGTTTAACCATTACTCTGATACACATCGTTTTTTTTTTTTCTTTTTTTTTGATAAAATACACAGGGTTTGTTGAAAAGATATTTATCATTTACAACCCACAAATTGGAGTTCTTTACTATAAAAGATAACTAACGATCATAGTTAACACGAAGATTTCAAAGATTTCTTATTGTTAGATTGTTTGTCTAACAATTAGTAACGCCAAAGCAAGGTATTGTTACAGGATTAATTCGAGAACCTAATTTTCCATAAACAGTTCATGTTTTCCAAAAGTAGAATAAAAGATGATCACCAGAATAGACCTGCTGTCTGCTGGTTGGATAAGAAATATATCTATAAATCTTTTTTCGTTGGTGTTTTTCTTAATATTAAAATACTTTGATTGATTGAAGGCTGGAATGGTATGTATCTACCAAATACCTGGCAGATTGCACAAAAGAATGAAACATTAAAAGTGACATGTGATGTTATATTTTATCTCTCATCATCAAAACTACAAGTAGTAGATTTGAATCATATACTAAATAATATATAGATCTTTTGACGTTTTACTATTCAATCGTTTCACTATTTGTTCAACTAATTTGCTGTTTATGTTTTCCTTTATCATGATTTTTTTTCTTCCTATTTTTATGTCTAAGTAGTTTCTCAAATCAGGTTTATAAATTCTAGGATTTTAAAATTCTGATGTTAATGTTAGGAAACAAATAAGATTGTTTAATAGATAGATTCTCTATCTAAATTTTTGTTTAATGCCTAGCTTAGCCTGATCAACTAATCTATGAATCTAGGTTGTTAGCATTCCAGACCTAAGTCTTCTTAACCAACGAGAGTTGATTGTTAAGAAGGATTGTGGATAATTGAACCCATTCGTTAAAGTCTATTTACAATTTGAAACCAACGAGAGTTAGGACCTCTAGGTTAATTTACAGAGTAGTAAGCGCATCGAGTGTTGGTTTATTTGAATTTAAGTTCAAGTCGAGAATATGATAATAATAGTTCCCTGAATAGTTTCCCTCACAATGAATTCTAGTTTCCGAAAAAATACGAGACGCCTGATTGCTTTTAGTTAATGTTGAAACCGTTAAGTTGTTAATTTATTCTCTTATTTGATTGATATAGCTTGAGATTTGATAGAAATTAAAAATGTAACTTCAGTTATCTAAGGAATTCGACCCCTAAGTACTACTAGATTTGTTGTGCACTTGCAGTAGTATATAAGGTTAAAAGTCGTAGTATCAAGTTTTTGGCGCCGTCGCCGGAGAAACAATTGGTTGTATTTCGATTTTCTATTTACAGTTTCTAATTTATATGATTTATTTAAGTTTTTCCTTTCTTTTGTTTTGTTTTTCTTATAGGTTTATGACCCGAAGAAGTCAAGGTTCTGAAAACCTGCTAAATTTCTACAACAAAGAGCTTGCTAGGATTGAAAGAGAGAATACAAGATCCATGAACATGAATCCGCCAGCTAATCAAGAAGATATCGGGAACGAAGCCAACGTTCAAATCAATAAGAATGTTCAGGAATTTGTTGAGCATATACAGAGGGATTTTGCTCAGCTTAAGAGGCAGCAAGAACAACCTTGACACAGAGCAATATGTGATATGGATACTCCACACACCTACTACCAGAATATATATATTATTCGCCCTCAGCGAATTCAGAGGCAAGATTATGAGATCAAGCCTCAGTTGATTGAATGTGAAATAATATGTCTTCAATGGTCTTCCTAGCGAGAATTCGATGGATCACATCGTGAATTTCGAAGACATATATGTCACAACTAACTCAAATGGTGTTCCTGCTGATTGTGTGAAGTGTAAGTTGTTTCATCATTCAATCTCTGACAAAGCATCTAGGTGGCTACGCTCTTTGCCTCCAGGTTCGCTTACCACTTAGTTAGAAGAACAAAGTGCTTTTCTGGACCAATTCTACACTAAGTCAAAGACTGCGGCTCTTAGGAGTAAGATTTTAGCTTTTCAGCAACATTCATGTGAGTCTTTGAATGAAGCTTGGGAGTGGTTCAAGGAGTATCAGAGAGAGTGTCCTCACCACAGTTACTCAGATAAGCAGTTGTTGAATACTTTCTACAGTGGAAGACTAACACCATAGATGAAGCATTCACTCTTATTGACAACTTGACTATAAGTTCTGGTAATCATTATCTTGAATATGATTGCAACAAAAGGGTTACCAGTAAAGAGATTTAGAGGATTGACGACATTGCTAAGAAATTAGACATGCTCATCCGTGCAAACCAAGGAAGCAAAAGGAATGTGCATCAGGTTGAAGTTTGCAGGGAAGTGGCGCAGATTCAAGATGATTCGGTTGTGTCCGATGATCAGAGAGAGGTCTACTATGTCGGCTGGCAGAACAAGGGACATAATCCAAACTATCTCTCATACAGGAGCACTAACGTTGAGAATCCTCAATTTTTCAAACTCTTGATATGTCTCAAGGATCACTTTTTAAGGGTAAGCCTTTTGTGCAAAGTTCAGGATAAATGTATGAAAACCCGAGACCATTCGCTCAGCATGCAGGAGGAAGCAACTGGCAGAGACCATACAAGCCTTATGTGTAGTAGCCAACGCAACAACAACCTCCATCAGCTTTTTCAGGGAAGTCTAATGATGAGATTAAAGCTCTCATTTAGCAACTTTCATCTGAGCAGCAGAAAACTAGTAAGAAATTAAATTTCAAGATGGATGGCATGTACAATGATTTGAATAATAAGTTTGAGTTAGTTTCTACCTGAAGAAACTCGATACTCAAGTAGCTCAAACTGATGAAGCCATGAGAAGACTGCATGGAGCTTTACCTGGGAAAGTGGAGAAGAATTTTAAGGAATCTTGCAATGTGGTTAAGAGTGATGCTAAGAACTGCACTATTAGCAAGGAGGGTAAGTACAGACCTCCGATTCCATTCCCTAAAGAGCTAATCAAACTCGAGGACCAAGGTGAATTCACTGTACCATGTAGACTTGGCAAGCTTACCTTTAGTGACGCATTATGCGATTCTGGGGCTAGTGTGAATGTCATATCTTTAGAGATGATGAAGATACTTGAGATTGAATTTATGCAAGAGCATAACTCATCCATCTCTTTTGGAGATGCGACGTCTAAGGTACCAAGAGGAAGGTTGGTTTACTTCATTATTCTAGTTGGAAACTGCAAGGTTCCAACAGACTTCACTGTGGTTAAAATGGCGAAATGAGGAGCTGTTCCAATTCTATTAGGCAGGCCATTCCTCGACACAGTAGGTGCCAAGATTGACTTCCCAGCCAATAAAATGTATACAAAGATGTCTCTAATCCAATCAGAGCTACACCAGTTGATTTGTCTGGAATGATTAGAGATAACAAGGGTAAGCAAGTCGAGGACGACTCAACTTCACAAAGAGTTGAGGAGGATAATGATTCTGATGAAGAGTATCAATTGCTTTGCGATCATGAGAATGACTCAGCTGAGTATGAAGACACCAATATCCTTTACCGTCTTGATAAGTTTTGCAATTATGATGTAAAAGGTTTGATTATTAAGATCTTTGCAGGGAAATTTGGTTTTGAAACTTCTGGAGTATACATGGTGAAGGAGATTTACCTTGATGGAACTGTAGCATTGCTCGATGCTTCAGGAGTTGTAATCCAAAGGAAGGATGAACAACTGAAGTAGTTCATCATTGAGGAGATAAGTGTTAAAGGAGTGAACATTCCTCCCAAGAATCAACCTGCCATCTAAGCGGCATCCGAGTCAAGTTAATGACAATAAAGAAGTGTTGAGTGGGAGACAACCCACTATTAAGTAGTTTTAGTTTTGATTTTCTCTATTTTCTTTTACTTTTCGTTTTTAGGTATTTTTAATTTCAGATAAGAAATCAGTCAAAAAGCTCAAATCGAACGATCAACACAACAATCGATTGATCAACAAGCCAGGAGAGGAACTGTTCGTTCCATAGATGAGCTCAACAATGACCGATCGATCGATCATGAGGAGAAGCAAACATACGCTTGATCCATTGATCGTCGTAGGAGATGAGATCCATCGATCTAAGAGAACAAGGAGTATACGCTCGATCCATCGATCGACTGACACAAGGCAGACCGATCGATAAGAGTCAACTATGATTTTACAAAAGTTGGATCGATCGATTGATACGACTATCGATCGATCAAGGCCCATGTAATTGTTTTTAAACCAGAAGAAATGCGGGATTCCAGAATCTGATTTTTGAAGGAGATTTTAAAAAAGTTGAATCCGTTTTCTTCGATTCAAAAGCCTAAACCGCTCGGTTGGCAAAGCAATGTTCTCTAAATTCGCAATTTACATTTCGACTTTTAGTTTTATTTGGGATTTTAGGATTTCAATTTCTTGGTTTTTCTAGTGATTAATTAATGCTGTATCATCATTATTTAGTGATTTCAAACCCCTCTAGCCCATTGATTGACTGATTATTGATTAAAATTTGCTTGCTACTGATGGTTGGCAGGGATTCCATGAGACGTTCTATAATCAGATGATCACCAATGAGATCACTCCTACCAGATTTCTGTGCGGAGAAACTTTGGATAGATTTGGGATTCTGAATGATATCGTGATGATGTTCAAGAATCTAGGTATGACTCAATTTACATTCACTTCTTACCCACTATATCCCGAGCCGGTCAGACAGCTTCTTGCAATTTGCGATCTTCATACCACTGTTGATCCTCATGCTCCTATTTATGAATACTACTTCACCTATTTATAAAAGGGAGCATTGTACACAATCAGAGTATATGGCATCCCTAAGATCTACAACTTTGATGTGTATAAGAGAGGTAAACTGCCACCAAAGAACACTCCTGCCAATAATGCTCTTTGGAACCTTTTAGGAGAGAGTGGTTTTAAGGGGAGAGACTCCAAGCTGACACATATCACGAACCTTGCGTTCATGATTGTTACTAAGCATATTGGTTCGAATATACTTGGCAAGGAGGAGCCACCTAACCTCAACTTAATTTTGTGCATCATGCCATTGCTCCATTGGTGCCAGATCTTTAGAGCGCTAGACAGTCTGATGAGTATAAACCCTGCAAGGCTAACTGGGGTTATCTCTTTGCTGACATCCTTACTAGTCGGTGGTACGGAGGCCACCTGGATAGGTCTATGGTTGAGCCTATTTGCAGTCTGCTAATTTCGATCTTCAAATTTCACAGACTGGATCTCAGTAGCGTTCAACAGATTGATAGGATCGAGCATATGGATGCCAGAGCATTAGCCATATTTGGGTATCTCCTCGAGGGGACTAAGTGACAGTATAAAAATAGGGAATGGAAGATGATTTGGTGTAAGTTTTGAGCCCCAATTGTCACATCTATCTTCTGCAAGGAGAATTTCATCTTCGAGCCTCACATCACGCATCCAGAGATCACCAGTACGAACCAAGATAACAACCCTGCGCCGAGAGCCGCTCATAGACAATCCCGAGGTCGATCTTCTGCCCCTTCAGAGCCTACCATCAGAGAGCCTTCAAAGTTTCTCTTACTGGAGTACCCTAAAGAAGAGCTTGGCCTACCACACTACTCTTCGAACGTCACTGACCAAGAGTTTCGGGCCCGACAAGTGGAGAATGCAAGGAGAGTCAGGACTATCCAGAGAAGGATTTGGGACACTTTGAGGAAGATCTCAACTTTTCTTTTGTGTATGATTACTCCTCCCACTGAGAGACCTGCAACACCTACTGCAGCTGGGACAAGCTGATCTGATGTTGCTGGACATCACCGTGGTAGTGGTACTGAGGATGAAGATGATCAGCCCTTAGACCATCATTTCCCTCATCGTCGCAGAGCACCCGGAGATCGCGAGAGCCAAAGCCTTGAGTAGTCTGACCATTTTTTTTTACCTTTTCCTTTTTCATTTATTTTTCAGTTTATTATTATTTTTGGTTTTACTATGTAAGTCTTCTTTCAGTTTATTCTCACATCGGGATAGTGTGAAGTAAGTCTGGGGGAGAACACTTGCTATGACTAACACCCCTTTTTGTTTTGTTTCTTTCATTTTTGACATGATATTTCTGTTTATTTCTTATATTCTAGAGCTTTTGAGACTGACATCAGATCACTCTGTTTTCGATGATTAGCTCTGTTTTGGCCCGAGTTTTACTTTATTTGTTCTTGTCAAGAATTAATTGACTATTGGAAAACCCAGAGACAAAGCATCATTCAATTACAAATCATATTCATCTCAGTTTTCAAAGGATTTCATGCTGATTTCAATTTTAACCTGACATATTTTCTTATGAACGGCGCTGGTACTTGGGATTGAGTCCTCTTTTTAGTGCAGTGACAGATTTTCCTACGATAGTATGGTTTCCCCTCTCTAAATTCATTTCAAGTATTTATGCTTACTCTGAGGTAATTATACAACAATAGAAAAAACCAATAAAAATAAAATAAAATGATACCCTAGATAAGTAGGGAGAAATTGGTTGAAATCTAATAAAATGCCAATAAAATAAAATGATACCCTAGGTAAGTAGGGAGAAATTGGCTGAAACATAATGAAATGAGAGGAAAGGGACCATATAAAAGGTAGTCTAAATATTGAAAGAGAAACTCATGTGTCCTTTGATAGATGTTCCCTCGATGAGACCGAACCTAGATTTCTTTAGGAAGTTAGTGTGAGGAATCTGATTATTTGGTTTGAACTGTGAAATGTGATTGTGGTATTTTCCAAATATGGGGGAAGTACAAGGTGGCCTCGATATTGACGTGTAATTTTCTTGTTACTATTTGGGACTTGATGTGCAAAATCTGATGAGGGTATATTGTTTATTAAGTTAAATCTTCTTTGTTTCTTTTCTCTCTTTGTTTGGGGATAAGCAAGAAGTTAAGTTTGAGGGAATTGATATACCTTATATTTATCGGTTTTGAGCTCATTAATATAGTTATTTCAAAGTCTTTTTCTGTGTTTTAGAGTATTTTCAGGTCAAAAACGTGAAGAATTAGAATCATGCTCGATGGATTGCATTGGAGAAGGTTGAAGTGTATTCTGAACTTTCAAGCGAGAAGAAGGATTGGTCGATCAACACCTTGATTGATCGATCAAAACCCTCAGCCAAAGAAATGCTTGATTTGATGATCGACCTAGCAACTTGGGAGATCGACCAGTATTCAGTGTTCGATCGATCGACACCTTGATTGATCGAACAACGCCCGCGAGAAGAAACCTAATTTTCCGTTTTACACTTGTATCTTGAGAGCTATAAATACTATTTTCTCTTTTCTTTTTGCAAACGATTTTTGAGGGAGGATTTTTGGAGAGATGATTTTGGAGAGAGAACAACAGCCTTTTTAGATTTGTAACCTATGGAGAAGATCTTTACACACTTTCAGAAAAAATTCTAAACCCTCTTTATTAATTAATTTGCAATTTATGTTTTTCTTTATCATGATTTCTTTTCTTCTTATCTCCATGTCTGAGTAGTTTCTCAAATCAAGTCTAGGGATTCTAGGGTTTTTGAATTTCGATGTTAAGGAACAAATATGATTGATTAATAGTTATATTATCCATCTAAATTCTTGTTTAATGCCTAGGTTAGGCTGATCAACTAATTTATGAATTAGGGTATTAGCATTCCAGAAGCTTGTTAAGAATTGGACCTAGTTTAGATGAGCAATTCTTCTTAACCAACGAGATTTGATTGTTAAGAAGGATTGTGGGTAATTAAACCCATTCGTTAAAGCCTGTTTATAATTTGGAACCAACGAGAGTTAGGACTTCTAGGTTGATTTACAGAGTAGTATGCGCATCGAGAGTTGATTTATTTGAATTTATGTTCAAGTCGAGAATAAGATAAGAATAATTCCCTGAATAGTTTTCTTGACAATGAATTCTACTTCCCGAAAGAATACCTGACGCCTAATTGCTTTTAGTTATTGTTGAAACCGTTAAGTTGTTAGTTTTATCCTCTTATTCGATTGATATAACTTGAGATTTGATAGAAATTTAAAGTGTAACTCTGGTTTTCTGAGGAATTCGACCCCTAAGTACTACTAGATTTGTTGTGCACTTGCTGTAAGATATATGATTGAAACTCGTAGTATCATAATGCACAAAAAAAAAAAAATTACAGATGGACAAAACATAACTCAAGAGAGTTAAAAGAAACATGGAGATTTTTAGGCTGATGCTGAAATGCATCGTTAAGAGCATATAAGGACATAAAGGTTTTATGGAAAACCTTTTTTGGGCTAGGGACATCATCATTACTGTTGTGCACACCTGCCGTGTGGAATTCCTC
>JAKUCM010002688.1:0-15592 GCA_023374145.1 Lepidium sativum | reverse complement strand
GAAAAGGAGATATTTTCTTTTGATTAATGAAAGGCTAAAACGTCGGTCATTTTGCTTAATTACATAAGGGGGTATTTATACTCCAAAATTAAAAAAACTGTAAGAAAGTCAACTCTGGAAAAAGTCAACGCCCCTTGTGGATGAAAAGCACTCGACAAAGTGGTGGTCGAGCGTCTCGGTCGAGCGTCCTGATTGTATGCCAAATCTTCTTATTCACGTCTTGAACTTTGCCCCTTGACCGATCAGTTCATCCATGGGTCTTCTTGTTGTCTACAATTCTCCATAATAAGCCCTTGAAGCACTTAAAATCCACCCTTATGCATATGTATGCAATGCTAGACACCAAGTATGCAAAATAAACCCAGAAGACCCTAAAATGATGATAATTCTGTAGATATGGGTGCAAACTTACTAAATAATGCGTCTAAAACAAGCTAAAATGCAAACATATCACAACACAAAAACTTAATAGATTCTCTTCTCCCTCTTATTCCAAGCCATCACGTGGACACATCAAACAAGGACATAATGCAAAATTTCGTACTATCTTTCGCATAGTTCCGTCTCTCACGGTGGACTGCCCTCATCACCATCAAACACCAACAACTGGCAGCCACAAGTCTACAACACATTTCTCCATCCACAAGAAACTCCGCCATGGCTCTTGGATAGTGGTGTCTCTCACCACATCACTTCGGGCTTGAATAATCTTGTTTTGCATTCCCCGTTCAATGGAAATCATGATGTTGTTCTCGGCAATGGCACAACTTTGGGTATAACCCACACTGGTTCAACCTCTCTACCTCTAAACACTCATACACTTCATTAAATGATGTTATTTATGTTTCACAAATTCATCGGAACTTAATCTTTGTTTATCAACTTTGGTTCGATAATAATGTTTCAGTGATGTTTGATCCGTGGTCCTTTCATGTGAAGGATCCAAGCGCGGGGGCTCTACTCAAAGGCGGGATACCTAATAGTGGGATGTATGAGTAGCTGAATCAACCTCCTTTTCAAAACCTGATTAGGTCATCCTTCTTTGGGTTCAAGGTCTTAGGCATACCATGATAAGTAGGTCCCAGCAAGTTTCGATCCGGACAAAAAAGTTCTCTTATGCCAGGGAGAGGATGCTCGACCGTGTGGTGGTCGAGTGTCATGGTCTAGCGTCTCACATAGAAGCTCAAGAGCTGCTACTCCGACATATTATCGTCTATTGGTCTGGACCCCTTCACTTGCATCCTAGATAGGTGATCTGCAACACTATTCCCTACCCCAGATTTATCTACCACTTCCATATCAAATTCCTGCAGCAATAAGATCCATCTAAGCAATCTAGGCTTAGCATCCTCTCCTTCATTAAGTACCTCAAAGCTGCATGATCTGTATGCACTACAACTTTTGACCCAACCAATTATGATCTAAATTTCTCAAAGGCAAACACCACTGCAAGTAATTCCTTCTCTCTCGTGGCATACTTAACTTGAGCATCGTCTAGTATTCTGCTAGCATAGTATATAACATTGAGCTTCTTATCCTTCCTTTGCCCTAGGACTGCTCCAACAACATAATCACTAGCATCACACATTATCTTGGCTTTATCAAACTCAATACCCCTCTCGCACCACGAAACGACATTTTTCCCAATTGAGCTCAAGATCTGTTTCAACGCACCTAGATAAAATCATGCACAAGTTTGACAAAAAAGAGGAGAAAGAAGAGCTATAGTTGAAAAATCATCCATGATCACCTAAACCATCTCCTCAATCAGATCCGAAATACCAAAGTCATGCCACGTTGAAAAGTGGCAGGTGTATTACACAAACCGAATGACATTCTCCTATATGCAAATGTGCCATAAGGGCAAGTAAATGTTGTTTTTTCTTGATCATTAGGATGTACATGGATTTGAAAGAATCCGCTATATCAATCAAGGAAGCAATAATATGAGTGATTTGCTAGCCTCTCGAACATTTGATCAATGAAACATAAAGGATAATGATCTTTTCTAGATGCAGAATTTAACTTCCTAAAGTTTGTGCACATCCTATGCTCTGTCATAGTCCTAGTGAGACTTAATTCATCATTCTCATTCCTAACAACAGTGATTCCTCCTTACTTGGGCACACAACGCATAGGGGAGACACATTTACTATCTAATATAGGATAGATAATATCAGCATCTAGCAATTTCAAAATCTCTTTCTTAACTACTTCTTTCAGATTTGGATTTAATCTCGTTTGAGGTTCCCTGCTAGAGTAACAATCATTATCAAGGTGAATTCTATGAGTACACAAATCTGGTGAAATTCCTCTAATGTCGGACAAGGAATATCCTAAAGTTTTCCTAAACCGTTTCAATTCAGCAAGCAACATACCTAACTCATTATCATTTAACATCATTCACTATTATCGGATATGTCGAGTTAGGTCCAAGAAATGCATACCTGAGCCTAGAGGGGAGTGGTTTGAGATCCACTTTTGGAGATTTTAACTCTGACCAATCATCGGAATCGAGCAAATCATAGCGCTCGAGCGTAGCCAATCTGCGGTTAAATCAGGACGCTTGACCAAGCAGTGGTCGAGCATCATGGTCGAGTGTGGAGTCTCAATCTCAATTGAATTCTAAAATACATTTGCCCCCTTTAAAGGCCTATTGAACTCCAAAAACCTCTTGTAACCCTCTGTTTCGAAATGAATGTACCCATTATGACACTCTTTTGTCAAAACAGTTTAAAGATGATCATCTTCCACTAACTCCTAAAATAGTTGGTCAGATAGATCATTTGTTTCTTGGACTACAAACAACGGACCCTCAATAGTCGGTTTCCTCATCACATCACTTATGTTGAAAGTCATTTTAAAGTCCTTTCCCAAGTTCAGTTCAGTCTCGCCTTTTAGAATATTAATTACAGCCCCTGCTGTGGCTAAAAATGGTCTTCCAAACAGTAAAGGATTTGTAGGCTCTTCTCCCATATTGAGAACCACAAAGTCTGTTGGGATCTTCACTCTTCCAACTTGAACCGGCAAATCTTCTAAGATGCCATGCGGTATACTTACTGACCTATTAGCCAAGACCAAAGAGATATTACAAGACTTGTACTTATCAAACTCCAATCGTTTGGCAACAAAGAGTGGCGTCATACTAATTGATGCTCCTAGATCACATAGACAATTCATGAATGTGAGGGGACCTAAAGAGCATTGGATTGTGAATGTCTTTGGATCATCAAACTTCTTAGGTAAAACTTTCCACTGTATAATAGCACTAACCTCGTGTGTAAGCACAACCTCAATATCCTTCATTTGTTTCTCAAAGAGAGCCTTATACTTTTCTGCAATATCTTTCTTAAACCTTTGTGGGAAAGGAAGTTGAGGTTTGAAAAGGGGTGGAGAAAATAACTTGGGCTCTTTCTGCAAATCATACACGTTTTGAGACTCAGGGAGCAACACTCGACCTTGAGGTGATCGAGCGTCATGGTCGAGCGTTGGGGGTGAGGTAGTTTCATGCTAAAATCTGTCTGGTCTTTGCCCATGCTATCCTCCCCAGCCTGATTGACACTGTCTTCGGTGTCACCTACATTCTCAGCACGTATCAATAATTTACAGCAACTACGGAGTGTAGTGGCATTGTTGTGATATTCTTTGGGGCTTTGTACTGATTTCCCAGGTAGTTGCTTGGTGGTTTCCATAGTAGAGGATGAGCCTTGCTGATCCTCCACATATTTAAGTCGGGCATTGAGAGTCTCAAATTTAAATAGATGTCATTACGAGGGTATCAATTTTCGTGTGTATCTCAACAAATTTCTTAGTTAATTCAGTGGTTGTGGCAGTCTGGCCCTTAAGGAATTGCTGCAAGATGTCTATAACCTTGGGGGTTTGTTCGGAGGGGCAGGTGCTTAGGCTTCATACCCGGGTGGTATGGTAGGAGGGTGATGATAATTTTGCTGATACTGCGGCTTAGGGACATAAGGTTTAGATGGAGGTTGGTGATGCAGTTTTGGGGGATACACTTGATTTTAGGGATTGACCACATTTGTATTTCCGTAGGAGAGGTTAAGGTTTGGCTTGTAACTCCTGCCTCGATTCTGCACAAAACTGACCTCCTCTACTTGGTCTTCATCATCAACAACCTGTTCTGCATCACTAACATGATGAACCTGTTTGTGATGAATCAAAAGCAACCTATCCAGCTTGTCTTAAATTGCCTTGAGCTCCTTTCTACTAACCATATAAGGATCATCTGGACTCCTATTGGTTCGATCATAGTCCTCGCTGAACTGCCCACCTGTTTGGGACAAATTCTTGACAAGTTCCCAACCATTATCCACGTCTTTATTCAGAAAGTTTCCATTATTTGTTGTGTCTAACAACATGCAAATCTTGGGAAGAACACCCTTGTAAAGAGTACTAAGTAGTGACTCGGTACTGAAACCATGATGAGGGCATTGAGACAGATACATCTCGAACTGTTCCCATGCCTCTGAGAATATCTCGGAACTGGTTTGCTTGAAACCATATATAGAATTGCAAAGCTTCGCAGTTCTGGAACTGGAGAAGAATTTTCTGAGAAAGGCATGCTTGCAAGCATCCCAAGATGTAATAGACCCTTGAGGTAAATGTTTTTCCCATAAGTGAGATTTGTCTCTAAAGAGAAAGGGAACAACCGAAGCTTCAAAGCATACTCACTAACCCCATTAATCTTGGTCAAGCTGGTTAGTCTCTCGAACTCATCAAGATGGTCCAACAAATCCTCTGATGGCAGGCAATGAAATTTACTATTCTGGACCATAGAGATCATACCACTCTTAATCTCAAAGTTTTTATTAGCAATGGCAGGGGGAACAATTCCTTGGCGCTGAGTATGAATGCTTGGAGCATCTCCGACTCCAATGTGTTGTGGGCACATAGGACGAGGCCCTTGCTCAGTAGCTTGTTGCTGGTCTTCCATCTCAACCTAATCATGAAGATCCTCGTGCAATCTATTCCGCTGCACCCGTAAATATTCATGAGGTAACCGGTGTATGTTGTCCGAGTAAGGGAAGAGATTGTCACTGCCTTTGGATCTGGTCTGCATACAATGGAATCTGATAGCAAATCATGACCCTCGACCAAGCAGTGGTCGAGCTTTGTGTTCAAGTTTCAAAAAATGCAGGGAAACAACAATGCTCGAACTAGATGCGGTCGACCTGTCTGGTCGAGTGTGCTGGAGAAAAAGCAAATCACGACGTTCGAGCTGTGTGTGGTCTAGAGTCGTGGTCGAGTGCACCTGCAAAACAGCAAAAACCCATAAACAAGATATAAAGAACATGACTAATAGAACACACACTATAACTTGGTCTCAGGAAAGCGATAATCCTAATTATAGCTATGTAGAACCTATTTGGCAACGACACCAATTTGATAACAGTCTTTTTACTATCAAATAAACATACTTCAATGCTCAATCAATGTAATACAGAAAGGTCTCAATCTAACTGGATAAACAACTAGTGAGAACTCAATCAACTCAACCTAATCCAAGTCAATCATCATTAATGAATAGATTTCAGTTAAAAATAAACTTGGTAAAAGCAGAGTATATAAACAGAGCACAAAATAGAGCTTTGGATCAAAACAGAGTACATAGCAGAGTTTTAGATCAAAAACATAACACAAACATATTCACTTAACAATGGAAGAGAATGGGTTCTTGAGAAGTGGGATCAATGATCAAAGCATCACTAGGGGTTCCAGACTTGCTTATCAAGCTATTTAGATGATCTCTAGGCAAGATATCACAACAATCACATTCATTCTCATGCAATGAGACTCAACTTAAAATACAACCAGACTTGGTTCTCACCAACGATCAATAGCATAAGAGACATTAAACTCAGACCTAGAATAGCCTAAATACATCCTAGACAATCAATCTCTTGAGCTAGGAAGGAATATCTGAACTTAAACTCATTCAAGCATTTTCACAAATACCTTGTAGATGGGAAACACTAAAACTCATATTTCAATTGATCAAAGAGAAATAAGCATTAAGCTCACTTAAACTGAAGAGATCTAAGCTTATTCAACCCTAAGCAAGCCTAAAAATCCCTAGATCTACCCTAATCTCACAATTTCCTTAAGAACCCAAATGAATATACTCAAACTTCATGAATAAAAGCATAAACCCAGAAAATGAAATGATTAACATCAAAAGAAAAATCAAGGTGAGATTAACAACAATGATTAAAGATGGAAATTCAAGTAAGCAAAGGATCAGAAAAGATCTAAGTTCCAAAATGAGAGAATTACAAGAGAAAAAGAGATATTTTCTTTTGATTAATAAAAGGCTAAAACGTCGGTCATTTTGCTTAATTACATAAGGGGGTATTTATACTCCAAAATTAAAAAACTGTAAGAAAGTCAACTCTGGAAAAAGTCAACGCCCCTTGTGGATGAAAAGCACTCGACAAAGTGGTGGTCGAGCGTCTCGGTCGAGCGTCCTGATTGTATGCCAAATCTTCTTATTCACGTCTTGAACTTTGCCCCTTGACCGATCAGTTCATCCATGGGTCTTCTTGTTGTCTACAATTCTCCATAATAAGCCCTTGAAGCACTTAAAATCCACCCTTATGCATATGTATGCAATGCTAGACACCAAGTATGCAAAATAAACCCAGAAGACCCTAAAATGATGATAATTCTGTAGATATGGGTGCAAACTTACTAAATAATGCGTCTAAAACAAGCTAAAATGCAAACATATCACAACACAAAAACTTAATAGATTCTCTTCTCCTCTTATTCCAAGCCATCACGTGGACACATCAAACAAGGACATAATGCAAAATTTCGTACTATCTTTCGCATAGTTCCGTCTCACGGTGGACTGCCCTCATCACCATCAAACACCAACAACTGGCAGCCACAAGTCTACAACACATTTCTCCATCCACAAGAAACTCCGCCATGGCTCTTGGATAGTGGTGTCTCTCACCACATCACTTCGGGCTTGAATAATCTTGTTTTGCATTCCCCGTTCAATGGAAATCATGATGTTGTTCTCGGCAATGGCACAACTTTGGGTATAACCCACACTGGTTCAACCTCTCTACCTCTAAACACTCATACACTTCATAAAATGATGATATTTATGTTTCACAAATTCATCGGAACTTAATCTCTGTTTATCAACTTTGGTTCGATAATAATGTTTCAGTGATGTTTGATCCTTGGTCCTTTCATGTGAGGGATCCAAGCGCGGGGGCTCTACTCAAAGGCGGGACAACTAATAATGGGATGTATGAGTAGCTGATACAACCTCCTTTTCAAAACCTGATTAGGTCATCCTTCTTTTGTTGTTCTTCAAAAGATCCTTCCTAATGTTTCTTTATTTGTTTCTAATAACAATTTTTCTTTGGTTTGCAATGCTTGTACCATAAGCAAATCTCACAAACATCCATTCGTATCAACCACACTAACTTCCTCTCGTCCTCTCGAATTACTCTTTTCTGATGTTTGGACTTTGTAAATATTATCCTTTGATGGCTACAAGTATTATCTAATTATTGTGGATAACTACATTTGCTATCTCTCGTACTATCCTTTAAAACAAAAATTCCGATGTTCTTGAAACCTTTAGTTTTTTAAATCCTTGGTTGAAAACAAATTTCAAACAAAAATGGTTTCTTTATATTCGGATAATGTTGGTGAGTTTAAAGCTCTTGCTTCTTTTCTCTCTCACCATGGTATCACTCATCTTACATCTCCTCCACATACTCCTCAACATGATGACAGGTTTTGCTCTGATGTCTCATTCTCACATGTCTTCCTCTTTTTGGTCTTTAGCAACAACGGTCTATCTTATCAACAGACTTCCTCACTCATCCATTAATTTTGAGATTCCCTACAAAATCTCTTTTCAACACCACCAAATTATCACAAACTTCGTATTTTTGGTTGTCTATGTTATATGTGGCTTCGTCCCTATACATCTCACAAACTTCAACCTCGTTCAATTCCTTGTATTTTTCTCACTTATTCTCTATCTCAAAGTGGATATTTTTTTCTTGACCCGATTACAAATCGTCTTTATGTATCTCGACATGTTCAATTTTTTTAAATAGTGTACCCCTTCTCTTCTCGTCAAAATGAAGCCCCAGCTTCACCAGATTTAAATTTTGTAAATGATTTACACGATTTAAATTATTTAAATCCACTACAAGGTCTACCTCCGTCTTCTTTTAGTACGCCCGAGGCCATTAATTCCTCCACTTCCACTAATTTATTTGTTTCCTCTAGTCCATCAACAACTTGTTCATCCCAATTAAACAAATCAGTTTTGGCCGAAGTAGCATCACCTCCACGCGAAGCTTCCTTACCTGACATTGACTCAGATCTTACTTCCATCAATACACCATCATCGTCGTACTCCTCACCGCCATCACCATCTTTATCTCGCCACCGCCGTCAGTCCGATAGCACCTCCGTCTCATCCCATGGTCACTCGATCAAAAAATAAAATTGTGAAGCATAATCCTAAATATTGTCACCTTGCTACATTTCAGTGCATTTTAATTGAGCCACGAATGTACGTCTAAGCTCTCAAGGACCCTCGACGGAATGCTTCCATGACTGATGGGTATTCTGCCTTAGGTGTTTATTTTATATGGATTTGCTTCCACTTGATCTGAGTTACCATATTGTTGGTTCACGCTGGGTGTTTCGCGTGAAGAGAAAATCAGATGGCACCATCGACTAGTTCAAGTCTTGTTTGGTGGCTAAGGGTTAGAATTAGCAGCTGGGGTTTGATTAGTTTGAGACGTTCAGTCTCGTCGTCAAATCAACAATAATTCGTATCACGCTAGGTCTGGCAGGAAGATGTTATATGTCTCAACAACCTCGTTTTGTAGACAAAGATAAACCACAATATATCTGCAAGTTTAACAAGGCGGTTTTTAGAGTTAAGCAAGCATTTCGAGCTTGGTATAATTCTCTCAGGTCATTTCTCCTAGCTTCGGGTTTCACCAACTTTGTTGCTGATACATCGTTCTTTATCCTCAACATTGGGGGTGTCATTCTCTTTATTATGGTTTATGTAGACGATATTATCGTCACCGGTAACTCAGAATCAAAGGTGCAACATCTCATTAAGATACTGTCTTCATGGTTCTCTCTTAAAGATATGGGTGACGTGGACTCTTTTTTGGGGTTAGAGGTGAGACAGACTCAACATGGACTTCTTCTTACTCAGACAAAATACATCAATGATCTTTTACTCAAGACAAATATGTCTGATGCAAAGTCAGCGACTACTCCGATATCTGCCAATTATTCCCTTTCTATACACTCAGGTACACCCTTATCTGACCCCTTTGAGTATAGAATGGGTATTGGTAGCCTTCGGTATCTCTTGTTTACTCGTCCGGATCTAGCATTTGCGGTGAACAAGTTATCTCAATTTATGTATCGTCCCACGAAAGTACATTGGTCTTGTGCAAAAAGGATTTTGCGGTATATTGCTGGCACTCGTACTCTTGGTCTCTGGTTTGGTGCCTCTACACCTCTTAGGCTCCATGCTTTTTTTCTGATGTTGATTGGACAAACAACAAACATGACTACCCTTCCACATGTGCATATTTGGTCTATATTGGTTAGCACTTGGTGTCATGGTCATCAAAGAAACAGAAAACGGAAGCTCGATCTTTGACTGAAGCAGAGTACGAGTCAGTTTCAGACACAACTTCAGAAGTAGAATGGATTATATCTCTGCTGCTGGAAATGGCACTAAAACCTGAAACTCCATCAGTAATCTATTGTGACAATGTTGGTGCCACTTATTTGTCAGCCTATCTAGTTTTTTCACTCAAAGATGAAGCATATAGGTGCAGATTATCATTTCATTCGAGGTCTTTTTGAATCTGGTCAACTGTGTGTCGCTCATGTCTCCACAAAGGATCAATTGGCAGATTTCCTTACCAAGGCTTTACCACGTTCCAAATTTGTCTCACTATCATCCAAGATCGGTCTTCAACATTTACGTTCATCTTAAGGGGCGTGTTAAAAGACCAGAGACTTGATTTACTGGTTATCTCTATGTTTCATATTGTATATCTCAATCTATGTTCAATCAATTATTGGTTCTGTAGAAGATAAAGTCCATTAAATTCCAGACTATGTTGTTAGTAGACATTATACGTTCTATTCTCTATTTGATCTCTCTATAATCTTGTTTTGTGAATGATCCAATACTAACCAATCAAGTCGGTGTAGGCTTGTAGGAACGAGTTTATCTTTAAACCTTCAGCGTTCGAGCACTATCATATTATTAACTAATTGAAATCATGGTATAACTATCACAAGTTGATTTTTATTTTTGTTCTTTCTTGTTTTGCCAACAGAGTTTGTATTGATCAATAAATATCAGTCATTACATTCGTGAGTAAAAATTGTGGACAATAATCATACATTTGCCATGACAGTTATCTACTACAATTCGTTTACCAAGTATATCAGCACATGTATTTAATTTTCTCTTAACCCAGCTACATTTAACTAACGAGAATTGTGAACCTCATTGAGTGATCGACCATTTATATGTTGATTCATATGTTGTGCAATGATTCCTTTGTTACAATAATATTTAAAAAAACGTGCATTCAATTCAAAATTAACCTTCTTGTCTCTCATCATTTATCTGAATACGCCCAATTGAATCCATTTTTTCAACTCTAAAGCAGGTTTTCAAAATTCCACAGAAGATTTTCAATTTCTGCAATCTTTTGAATCAGCTAAAGTTCGCATCTTCCTCTTCGGCGGACTATGGCTCAGTCGTCGTTGGCGGCGGCGGAGATAACCGGACGGGTAATCGGTGATTACGCGGTGGGTCGACAAATTGGGTCGGGTTCGTTCTCGGTTGTTTGGGAAGGGAGACACCTTGTTCATGGCACCGTTGTTGCAATCAAGGAGATCGCCATGGCTCGGCTTAGTAAGAAGTTGCAAGAGAGTCTTATGTCGGAGATTATCATCTTACGGAAGATTAATCATCCTAACATCATTCGCTTCATCGACATGATCGAGGTATCTTTCTCTTCTTGCTCTTAATTTGAATGTAATTAGTTTTGATATGATATGAGGTTTAGCATCATTTGCTATGTTAAGGGTTGGATATTTGGTTCTAATATTCGCTTTTGAATTCTCGTTTGTTGTCTAGACTTAGAACAGTTAGGATCTGGATTTTTGTAGCTAGTATAAGCTGCCATTGCTAGATGAAACATCTAAGCATCTAATTTTCCTCCTTTTGGTGGAATTCCGAAATGTGTTAGCTTTGTCGAACAACAAGAAAAATAGGGTCACATTCATGAAATTGAATTTCAGATGGTTGGCACTTTAGTAATCCTATGTAGGCTGATGATAATGAGTATTGGAGATGGAAAATGCTTTAACTGCATATAGATCTAATTGTATGTGGATGGTTTTCTGTGTTATGAAACTTGATATAGGCTCCCGAGAAAATAAATCTTGTATTGGAGTACTGCAAAGGGAATGATCTGTCTATGTATATTCACCGTCATGGAAGGGTTCCTGAAGCTACTGCTAAGCATTTTATGCAGCAGTTAGGTAGATTCTACAAAAGTTTTTATTTTTATCTACTACTTTTGTTTGGAGTGGTAAAATCACATTCTCATTCTTCATGTACATTTCCTGTGTAATAGCGACTGGCTTACAAGTTCTTCGTGACAATAATATCATTCACCGCGATCTAAAGCCTCAGGTATGTGTGATACATACCCAGATATAATCTCCTCTTGTCTGACATACATGGGATCTCTTTCTAAAAGATTAATCTCTGGAAAGGCTGAAGGATGTTGTAGACGGCTAGTCTGTTAGGCTCCACTAAAACACGTTTTCTTCTATCTCACAGGATATGCTATATAAGAAATTCTTGACTTCGATAGAAATTTTTATCAAAATTTGAAATTTGATTGCTAAGTTCTTTCGTTTTTGAAACAGAATCTTCTTCTATCCACAGAAAATAACGATGCAGCTCTGAAGATTGCTGATTTTGGATTTGCAAGGTATTATCGTTAGTGCCTTTTTATAAAGAAATGATTGTAACATGATGATCAGAGTTGGTCTCATACATACTATCTAATTTTAGGCAATTGCCTTTCTTTTCAACGGGGGGAGTATTCTTGTTATACCTCCTTGAGTTAGTACTATCTGGTCTTATGCATCAAACTTTCTTAGCTCAGATCATTGCAGCCTAGGGGTTTGGCAGAAACTTTATGTGGTTCACCACTGTATATGGCTCCGGAGATTATGCAGCTTCAAAAATATGATGCAAAGGTGCGACTTTTGTTTCTATAGGCCACCTAGACCTCTCTTACACTATGTCCTCTAAGAATATTCTTTGGTACTTTGATGTACAGGCAGATCTCTGGAGTGTTGGTGTTATATTATTTCAACTTGTGACAGGCAGAACCCCTTTTACAGGAGACAGCCAAATTCAGGTTATGTACATTAAGTGTATTAAATATCTAATCATTTGTGTTTCAGTATATGCAACATTGATTAACATGCTTTCCGTTTAATATCCACAGTTACTCCAGAACATTATAAGATCAACTGAATTGTATTTTCCAGAAAACTGTAGAGATTTGAGTACGGACTGTAAAGATTTATGCCAGAAGCTCCTACGTCGCAATCCAGGTAAACATCTTGTCCGTACTTTTTCAGGTTCTATTAGCCTATGTGGAACAATCAATTCTGAAGAAGCAACAAGATAATGGGCAAGTCGGATTACTTCCAATTTTTCATTTTACAGTTTTTGTTATGTGAAAAATTATGACAAAAAATTTGAAATTGTCCAGTAAAAAAGTTGGTGTCGGTAATAAATCTTGGGGTATAATTTCAAATGGAGGTTTTTATTCTTCATCTCCTAAGTCTATGAGTTTGTTACACGAGTTCTGATGCTCCCTATATGTTTGTTATGGGAATCTTCTGTCTGACAGTTGAACGTTTGACGTTTGAAGAGTACTTTCATCATCCTTTTCTCTCAAACAAACAATCATATGATTTCACAAGGTAGATGCAGTTCTCAACTATTTTCCCTTATCATTTGGGGTTACAACTATTGTACTGATGATAATATAATGTTACAAGAGTAGATCAGATTCAAGAACAATAGATGATTTCCATTCATCTGGAAGCAGTCCCTCAAGAAATTTGGAAGAAACGTCTCAAGAAGACTGTTTGCCATTCTTTTTAGATGATGATTCTAGTGAACCTGAGGGAAGCCCTTCATATGTTAAGCATACCTCTCCGATGAAGTCATCTTACGGTTTTAGTGTTAAGACCACAGGTGACATAAGGGACGCAGCATCTAGTCCCATGAAAACCATGGAACTTACTTCCAGATATAGTAGAGTCAGTCATAGAACAGAAATCAATTACTTCAAGTTTCAAGGCCATAGGTTATCAGATAGAAGTCAGTTCAAACCGTCAAGCTTGCCTGAGTCCAGATCACTTAGTACTCAAGGAAGAGGTAATATATATATATATATATATATATATATATATATATATATAATTTTTTTTTTATGCAACAGAAGTAATAATATAATTAGCTTAGCCGTAAAAATAGAATTGTCTTTAGAAGAAATATCTCACGTAGTTTTAATATTTGGTTTTGCAGTAAGCGAGTCTTCAGACTTGATAGATCAAGACTATGTTCTGATACCTGGATCAGTGGTTGATATACCATCATCTTCATCTACTTCTCCGAAGCCTTTCAATTATCCATTCAAATCACAATCTCCTCCTGTAGAGTTCATTAAGAGAAATGTAACTACTTCAACGGCTCCAGTGCCTATAGCTGGTGCCACTGGCAACACCATTAGTAGATTTGGAAGCTTGGAGAGTCAGAGTTCCATCCCGGGTACGTCTCATGGGTCTCTGGACCTTGTGGATGCTTTTGAACAGCCATCAACTCACAGTTTGACAAGAATCCTGTCTTTGCAAAAGTGTTCGGCGACAATAGCAGATTTGGTCCATGAGAGGGTAAACAAATTCGAATGTAGTTATACAGTCTTCTGCGCTTGAGTTTCTGAGCATTTCCTTTTAATGCTCTTTTGCCGTAGGTTGTAAATGGTAAGCACTTAGAAGCTTTCTCAATCCAACTGGTGATTCTTGCAATTTGGAATCAAGCGCTGCACATCTGTCATACTCAAGCAGTCTCATGTACAGAGGGAAGCCTGCGCCAAGACATTAACAGAGTAAGAAGATATATCAGCCACGAAGAACCAGAGAAGATATTGTCTCATATTCAGAGAGAGTTTGTCCAGGAGGTTGAGCGTGCCGAAGAACTTGCCAAGTTTGTTGAATCCGGTATACATTTCCTTTGAGTAAACAAACTGCCGAGACAAATCTTTAGTTTCTTTATTCCGAGTAACCAGAATCGTTAAACCACTGTAAATATCATTGTAGATAATACAAAGATGCCGGATGCGATGGAGATAATATTTCAAGCAGCTCTTACTCTCGGCATAAGTGGAGGAGTAAGTTCTTTTTTCCTTAATGACCATCCCAAAGCTGATGAATCACTAGAAAAATCTTTTTTTTTCTGGATTTGAGACTTAAGAATCTGAACATTTTGCAGGTAGATGAACTGATGGGAGATGCACAGAACGCAGGAAACCTCTACTCAAAAAGCGATGCGTTTGCTAGGCTTTCTAGTAGGGGAGGCACCGACGCTGATCCTCAATCCGCCTTTAACACTCACAAACTCAGTAAGGTATCGACTTAGAACATATATTGATTCTCTCGCAAGTAGATTAAAACATCTTCGATCTCATAGAAAAACTTCGGATCCACAGAAGCATTGAAGAAGAACAAACAACACTCAAATAACTTGTTTGTTCAGTGTCTGTAAAAGTTCATTTGTTTGTACAGCCAAAAAAAAACCCAACCATATTCTTAATTCTTTTCGGTTAAATTCAGGGACACTTGTAACATTTCTCTGTGTTGTGTATACTCTCATCAATTCTTTCTATAGATTTAATATTTATAGAAAAGAACGATTATCAATTCACAACAGCTTCAAATTCTGAAGTTGTACAATGTCTCTCTCATTCAAAAATTCTCTTAGGCGAAACAAAGCGAAAACCAAAATTTTCTGCAGCTACATAAACTTAAGAGTTCATACAAAAGAGCGTAACGCTTGGATCAATGAAAGAGCCCTAACACAACGGTAAAATTGTTATCTCGAGACATGCATAGATCTATTGGAGGAACAAATTGTATATCTCTAAACCTAAAAACCTGCAACTACTATACACTGGAAGATAAAAAAAGAAAGAAGAAAAACTACTACTACAAAATGATCGGTCTCTTCTTCTCCCAACTCTATAAAGCAGCTTACAGAAAGTATACAAGGCTCTTTTAATTGGGGTCAGACGATAAGAGTACCTTCAATGCCTCATATGTCATGAAGCAAATGCCAACGCCAGGAACCACTTTGTAGTATTCAGGTAAGATTCCTCTGTATAGTCCTCTCATGCCTTCTGTCTTAAATATGTGTTTGAATGTTCCAAAGAGTCCTGTGTTATACACT